>WBNM01002579.1:0-11096 GCA_013399055.1 Ramphastos sulfuratus
AAAAAAAAAGAAAGAAAAGGCATTTTGCCAAGCAATAGCAGAGAAAAGTATTTCCCTAACCTGTGTCCTGGTCCTCCTCGATACCTTGCCCCTGGGATCAGAACAGGATCATCATCACTATCATCAGTTTCTTGCAGAGCTGAGGTCCTGGTGGAGGACTCATCCGGAGTTGCAAGCCCTGAGGATTCTGGGTATGGCTGAAGCTGTGGCTCATCATTGGCAGCAACAGAGTTGACAGTAGATTCAATACTTTGACCTGAAACTTCTTGATTTGTGCTCTTCTCACAGGAGGCTTCTCCCTCTACATTTCCAGAGACAGTGCCAGCATCAGGACCATTTTCTTCTGGTTGGATTCCAGAATGCTCGGGACCAGGCTTATCTGACGCAGCTAACAGAAAATGTCAGGGGAAATAAGTCACAGCATTAATGATTGTATCCTGTTCTAGAAGACATTCTCAATGGTCACAGTAGTTAAATGACACATACTGAGTTTATCCTGGAAATTTAGTTTTTCATTTTCTACTTTATACAACTGTATTTGAAAAAGCACAGATACGTACTGGCTTCTGCCGTCTCTGCAGCTTGATCTGGAGTTTTCAGTTCTTCAGCACTTGCATCCTCCCTGTGATATTCATCAGGAACTCCTGAATGAAGCAAGTGAGCATTTAATCACAGTATTTCATTTAGACACACTTCTATGATGCAAGCAAATCTAAATAGCGAGTGCACCCTCAGCAAGTGTGCAGATGGCACCAAGCTGTGTGGCACAGTCGACTTGCTAGAGGGCAGGGATCCATCCAGAGGCACCTAGACAGGCTGCAGAGGTGTGCCCAGGCCAACCTCAGGACATTCAACAAGGCCAAGTGTAAGGTCCTGCACCTGGGTAGGCACAATGCCAAGCACAACTCCAGGCTGAGTGGGGAATGGCTGAGAGCAGCCCTGAGGAAAAGGCNTGGGAGGTGTCCCTGCCTATGGCAGGGGGTTGGAACTGGATGATCCTTGAGGTCCCTTCCAACCTTACTATTCTATGATTCTATATGAGAATTCCTAGATCCAACTAATGAAAGTAATACCCTCCAAAGTCCACCCCATCTCAGACACTAATCACGTCTCTAGTCACTATCCAGTTGCCCAGGTCTATACACTAACAAAGGGGAAAAAAGTCTTTCTTGTTCCTTAATACCCTTAATATCCCATGCTATCATAGAATCATAGAATGGTAAGGTTGGAAGGGACCTCAAGGATCATCCAGTTCCAACCCCTTGCCATAGGCAGGGACACCTCCCACTAGTACAGGTCACTCAAGGCCTCATCCAGCCTGGTCCTGAACACCTCCGCCCAGGGAGGTTGCGGAGCACAGACGACCTCCCTGGGCAACCTGTGCCAGTGTCTCACCACCCTCACTGCAAACAACTTCCTCCTAACATCCACTTTCAATCTCCCCTCTGCCACTTCAAACCCATTGCCCCTTGTCCTGGCATTGCAAGACCTTGTCAATAGTCCCTCCCCAGCCTTCCTGTAGGCCCCTTCAGATACTGGGAGGCTATGACAACTCTGTCTGTAAAAATAGCACTAATACTCTTTAATCAGATGATCACTTACTGAAAGCTGTTATTTCTGAGGACAGAAATTAAGTTAATTCATTTATATTAATCACTATTAAAATGACATTTTAACAAAACTACCATATCTCTGGAGCCAGTCATGTTGACTTTGTCCTTTTGGCAATTAACCAAGCAGGACAACCACATGCAGCAAAATACAGTGAAAGGCTGAAAGGAATGTAAGAAAATTGTTCTTGCCAGAGAGAGTGGTTGGCATTGGAATGGGCTGCCCAGGGAGGTGGTAGAGTCCCCATCCCTGGAGGTGTTGAAGCAAAGCCTGGATAGGGCACTTAGTGCCATGGTCTGGTTGATTGGGTAGGGCTGGGTGCTAGGTTGGGCTGGATCAGCTTGGAGGTCTCTTCCAACCTGGGTGATTCTATGATGCTATGAAAATGCCTAGCACTCATTTCTGACTGCAAAGTGCATAACCCAAACTGGGGCAGAGTATGTCTGGAAGGAAAAAAAAAAAAAAACCAAAACCAAACCAGTAAGGATTTAAGAGCTAAAGACAGGATAAGTATTTTTTTTATTGCAGCTCTCCCAGGTTGGTATTTTTTTCCCCTGCAAAAACCATGTTCTACTATGGCTGCATTGTGCTTTTGTATGCTTGTGTGTGAGGCTCCCATTGTGTTCAGTGGCATTGCCTCAGCATTACAGAAGTCAGGCTGCATCTTACTTGTTTCTTCATCTTCAAGCCCTGACTCTTCTGAGGCTTTTTTTACAGAGTCTTCTTGACCTTCAGTTTTGCAATGACTTCCACTCCCTCTGGAGCTTGAATTTGTACTGCTCCTGTCAATATAACATGTAAAAAATTAATTAATTTTAAATTATGAATAATGCAAATAGGTAAAATCTTTGCTGTGGCACAGCCTGACCATCATCTTCCTCACTGCAATCTCACAATTCAATAGCTTCTGGCAGTAGCCATAACTGACAACCTTTACAGCAATTTCAATTTTTAGTATGTCCATCACCACTCATCCCATCCTATTCCTCCACATCACAGAATCCTTTGGGTTTTTTTTAAAAGCATTTAATTGTTTTTCAATAATATGTGGATTCTTTCACTATTTATACTTTTTTTTTTTTTACATGCATCAGTGATAAGAAATCTTCTTTAAAGTATTATAAGCTGTCAGCTGAGCACTAATACATAATCTTATCCTATCTAATTAAAAAAAGAAAGCAAAAGTGTCTAGATTATCTACCATAAACTATCATTGCTGTGCCTTTTGAGCCATGGACTTCTGAACTCAGCTTTCAGTCATAGAATCATAGAATAGTAAGGTTGGAAGGGACCTCAAGGATCATCTAGTTCCACCCCCCTGCCATAGGCAGGGACACCTCCCACTAGGACAGGTCACTCAAGGCCTCATCCAGCCTGGCCTTGAACACCTCCAGGGAGGGAGCAGCCACAGCCTCCCTGGGCAACCTGTGCCAGTGCCTCACCACTTGTCCTTGAAGTTCTGTTATTTCTCAAGATGATCAGCTGGTATTTGAGATTTTCTCCTTATATATGTGTAGATAATTATGGTGGAACATTAATTTCAATCCACAATAAGGAAAATTATTGCTCTGGAACTATGAAACACTGAAGTTCTGAATATCATCAAAAGTAATGTTTTGCAGGCTTTGAAGAGGACCTCATTTTAGGAAATTCAAAGCTGTTCCTGAGCTCTCTCATTCTGTTCTGTCACACATCTGTGTTGGCAGATCCAAGTTGGGCAAAGCACTGGGCAAATGAGGAAACAAAGATGAGTTAGGAGGAAGTTCTTTGTAGTGAGGGTGGTGAGAAACTGGCACAGGTTGCCCAGGGAGGGTGTGGAGCACAGAATAACCCAATGGGATCAAAGATCACGTTGGGTGATTCTGTGACCCCCAAACTCCCTGGGGAACCTGGGCCAGTGTCTCACCACGCTCACTGCAAACACCTTCCTCCTAACATCCAGCCTAAATCTCCCCTCTGCCAGTTCAAACCCACTGCCTCTTGTCCTGGCATTGCAAGATCCTGTCAATAGTCCCTCCCCAGCCTTCCTGTAGGCCCCCTTCAGATACTGGAATAACAAGCAAAAACCCAAAACAAAACAAAACCCCAACTTGTTTCTCTTACTCTGCTTTGATTTTTACTGAGCTGTTAATTTATTCACACCACTATGAACTGCTCTTTCCTCTCATTGCCAGCAGTACACCACCCACCACAACAGCTCCATTTAGTTAGCTTGCCACCACATTCAGTTCCTGTACTGATCTATCTATCCCATCTTGAATGTAAGTTCAGCATGCAGCAAAGTATCAAATGCTTTCTGGTAAATCCATGCAGCTTCTCTCTATTACACCATGTATGTTTCTAGAACCCATTATTCTTTCAAAGAAGAGGTACTGAGCTATGCACAATCTGAGTTCCCATAAATTTTGTTTATTTGCCCATGTACTGCTTGTTTTAATATGTCTTGCTATAAGAGCTGTCCCAAAACCTTGAATATTGCTACCACTAGCAATTTTTAATAATTCTTAATAAGTCCTTCATGCTCCTGTATTACATTTGATGTTTCCTGCTCACATGGTGCTCACCCTGCAGTCCAAGAGATTTGTTAAAATACTTGCTGCTATACAGAAGTTAATCTTTAGTAGTTTTCACTTTGTCTTTGCTTCCCCAATTACAGATTTTTCTAACAAACAATCTTTCTGTCCCTCACCTTCATCCTTTCCACTCTCTACTTTTTTCTTAATCTTGTGGTTACTTTGAGAGGTGCTAAGATGCTTTAGTGATAGATTTCAATACCAATTCAAGCCAAGGCAGTTATAGACAGCATATATATTTATTATGTGAAAAGGATACCACCATCAGTGTGATACCACTATCAGTGTAATACAGAAGTTAATCTTTAGTAGTTTTCACTTTGACTTTGCTTCCCCAATTACAGATTTTTCTAACAAATAATCTTCCTACACCCCACCTTCATCTCTTCCACACTACTTTTTTCTTAATATTGTAGTTACTTTGAGAGGTGCTAAGATGCTTCAGTGATAGACTTCAATACCAATTCAAGCCAGGGCAGCTACAGACATCATATATGTTTATTATGTGAGAAGGATACCATTAGTGTGGTATGTAAGCAGTCCACAAAGTTGGTATCTTAACCATATGCTTTTATCAACACTCCTTAGACAGAAATACTGATTTTACTGTTTTACAACTTGGGAACTGTGACACTTTGGAGAGAAGGAAAACACTTTCTTGACACTTTCTTGAAGAAAGAAAACTTTGCAGAACAACATATGAGGAGTCTGGTAGAGCAGGGAATGAAATCTCAAGTGCTAGACCCTGGACGACCTATCCATCACTCCACTACTTCAGCAGGATAGTAAACACTAACATTAAGCTAGGGTTTGATGAAGATGGAATGTTTCAAATTATGCTAGTATTAAAAAGGTTCACATTAAATATCACAAAAGCCCTCCTGCATAAACTTCATGTTGAAGTATGACCATCTTATGAACACATTAAGGACTAGAGCCATTTCAAACTGTCAGTAGACACCTAAAAATATGCATATATCATATGGAAAAGTAATTTATCTCTGTGCTAGATCACTGTGAGTTGCATGTAATGATCAAGAACCAGTGAAAACCAAAAACAACTTCTTACCACTCATCAGTGAAGTCCAGTTTTATTGTGCTTGTAGTTGTTCCTTCTGTACTGTAGTGCAAACTTAAAACCGGTTCTCCTGTTCCTGTTCGTGGCTTATCGCTCTCTGTAAATATGGGGGTTGATAAAGTTTGGATGGGTATCAGTAACATACATAAAGCTGTTATAATTAGGAGTCATTCAATTATCCTAACAAAGGCCAAAGCTGGTAGTAACATGTACAACATCTATTTAAGAATCCTTGCAGCCCAAGCAAGAAGTTAAAAAGTTTTAGAGCAAACACACGAAATTTGAAAGGCTTTAAAAACAACCTAAGAGCAAACAAAGGAGATGCTACCCTTCCACATGCAGGTAAATAAAACTGCAGATAGGTTGTGCAAACACAATATTGTCCTTTATAAGGAGATCCCTTTGTTATCAAGTTTATTAGTAGCAAGAATAGAACATGTTTTACAAAGTGATGTGCAGCCTAGTTTTTGCCTCCTTAAACAGACACCAGGATTAGGAGACTCAGACACAATCAGTTGTCTACAAGAGTCACCATCCCCTCTACTTTTTAACTTAGTTTGAACTCAGTCAACTACCAGTACCTTTAGACATGCTATGGACTGTCAACTAGTCATAAAAACACTGTAAATTCATATTCTGAGAACTTGGGGTTTTAAAAACCTTTCATATTGTAACAACTCTAAGTACTTGCAAAGCAAACTATGAAGTTTGAAAGCAACAAAGTCAATCCAAATGAAAACCACTCTAAGTCCACCAAATATCTGCTGCATAGGTAGTTTTAAGAATGTTAAGTGGGGCTCTGTCATGGTAAGCCTAAATAGGCTTATCCATGTCCTGGCTTGCCCAGAGATGTTTTTCTGCTCCCTCTCTTTCTGTTTTGGGGAGAAGCAACCATGGGAAAGAGGACAAAGAACCTGGAGCCACTGAGTATGAGGACTGTGGTTTGCTCAGACTTCTTCTGCATGCTGTGGTAAACAAGGTACACCTGGTTGCCTTGTGCCAGGCCTGTGCTCTGCCCTATTTTGGGTAAAGCAAGCCTATGGCTTCACCTAATGTGGGCAAGCTTGGCTAACTGCCATTCTGATTGGCTATTCTGTGTTCAAAGGCACATTAGTCTTGGGCTGTGTTGATAAAAGGAGATGAGCAGGGAGCACAAGCTGTGCTTTCCCATTGTATCTGCTCTCTGCCATTGCATCTGTGCTTGCTTATTGCCTTATTGTATCCTGAACTGCCTGGAAACTGCCTGCCAAGAGCTTACCAGGAACAGGCTCTAAATGCCTGCAGGCACTCAGCCTGCACAGCCAGCCTGACATTGTGCCAAGCCTGCACATGGCATTGCATCCTGCCTGCCCCTCTGCAAGGCTGCTGCTGAATGGGGAGTCAAGAGGAACCAGGGCAGAGACTGTGCCAGACTCCAGATGCCTGAGAAAAGAGCCTGAGAAAACTCCAAAGCCTCTAATGGCTTTGAGACCACCAACAGCAACCCCTCCTGTGCTTTGGGTACTGTCTGATAATATTTTGTGAGTCAATACTTCAGGCCTCTTGTGATCACTAATTGCCTTCTGCCATAAGCAGAAAGGAGCTTCCTGCATCCATCCAGTGGCTAAGCAGGATAATGAACCACAAGCAGCGTAGTGACTGCAGGAACCTTCTCTTCCAGTATGATGTTTGCCTTTGCTGGGTACCTCTTACAGTGTTCCAGTTTTCCCTGTTCTCTGTGTGTATAAATTTCCAAACCCTGCGTTTGGAACCTTGTAACTAAGTTTTCTGGTAAGATTTAATGTTAATAAACAATTTTTATAGTTATTGACAATCTCTGCCTGGATATCAACATTAATACCCATTATGAATTTTGCATCATTCCTAACAGGCTCCTTTAAAACAGAACTGCTGAATGACATCCATTCACCACCACCCTTGAGTAAAATTCATGGTCACAGTCTTCCTATACAGAGTCTTCCTATATAGAATCCTCCTCTCCTAAAGAGAGCCAACCCAATCCAAGGCAAACTCTTAGTCTGACCCAACGAGAATGGGTCACTTCCTTCACTAATCATAGAATCATAGAATGGTAAGGTTGGAAGGGACCTCAAGGATCATCTAGTTCCAACCCCCTGCCATAGGCAAGGACGCCTCCCACTAGTACAGGTCACTCAAGGCCTCATGGCACAACTGCCATTAATACTGAAGTTGGCCTTGGGCAATACTAAAAGCTTATGTAAAGTACCATCAGGTTCAGCCTCACTACAGAGGTGCCACTCTCTCAGGACTCACACAGGAGTTTGCTTAGTATTAGACACCACTAAGTGTGGTAATCTTGCTTTTCATTGCTGTTTATCTCAAGACTGTTTGGACAAAATCATGCCATGTTTTCTTTGCTATATAGAAGACAGAAGTCTGACTCTTAAGTTTACTTGCAGTATTGGCAGGAGACTGACATAAAGTAAAAGCTTCAGGTCATATTAGCATAAACTTCAACAAAAATTCTAACATTTGATTCAAGCACAGACCCAAAAATGCCCCCACTATAAAAAGGCTGAAACAGTAATGGCTACAAAACTGCCACAGGATCTATCTTTTTTAAAATGCAATTAAATTATAGAAACACAATAATTTCACCTAATAATCAAGTCTCCTATTTTTAAGTGCTGACAGGGAGAAGCTCACAAGATTGGGGCAGTGATCAGCTGCTCCAAAGAATTTTAAATTCCAAAGAGAAATTTAATAAAACCAACAAGCCAAACAAACAAACAAACAAAAAAAACAAACAAAAAAACCAAAACAAAACCAAAACAAAACAGTAACAAGAAGCCCCCACCACCCATACCCCAAAAATTCTGAAAGAAAAAATGGAAGTGTTTATATGTGAAAGGGAATTAAGCAATTGCAACCATGATACTAATCATACATAAGGTGTGGGCCTGGTTCTATGCAAAGCTCAGAGCCTCTCTAAAATAAAGGTTCCAGTTACACTGTGGTTAAGAATAAAACTGATCAAAAGACACTTACAAATGTTTTAGTGGAGCACACAGATATTTGGAACAAGGACATGCTCTTTCTTAACTAAAATGATGCCTTCTCTATTTTTTCTTGGCAACCTATCAGCAAGCATCTCTTAGTATAGAATCACAGAACCATAGAATCAGTCAGTGTTAGAAGGGACCACAAGGATCATCCAGTTCCAGGACACCCTACCCTACATCAGGCTGCCCACAGCCTCAGCCAGCCTGGCCTTAAACACCTCCAGGGATGAGGCCTCAACCACCTCCCTGGGCAACCCATGCCAGGCTCTCACCACTCTCATGCTGAACAACTTCCTCCTCACCTCCAGCCTCAATCTCCCCACCTCCAGCTTTGCTCCATTCCTCCCAGTCCTGGCACTGCCTGAGAGCCTAAAAAGTCCCTCCCCAGCTTTTTTGTAGCCCCCTTGAGATATTGGAAGGCCACAAGAAGGTCACCTGGGAGCCTCCTCTTCTCCAGACTGCACAGCCCCAACTCTTTCAGTCTGTGCTCACAGCAGAGCAGCTGCAGCCCTCTGAGCATCCTCGTGGCCCTTCTCTGGACACACTCCAGCATCTCCACATCCCTCTTTTAGTAGGGGCTCCAGAATTGGATGCAATACTCCAGGTGGGACAAAAGCCTGTTCCAGTTCTGAGCATCTTTTCTTACACAAGTACAAATATTGATTGCTCCAATATAATGCACAAGTCAATAGGAAGCTGGACAGTGAAAGAGCAAAAAAAATAGATGGCTGGGGAATTCTTTACCTTCCTTGTAAGAGGTACAGACAGGACATACCTTTGAATTGGGAATCCAAATAGGTAAAGAAAGACAACTTGACTAGTCCAAGGCAGCCACCAAGCAATGACTAAACTGTAAGTTGATATTGCTATGCTGTACTTCCTTCAGCACAAAACAAGTTACTGTGACTGACCAAAACAACCAAACATTGCTACCCTACAATGAACCTACATGAATATAAAGCTTCTGTTAGGAAGCTTAGGCCATATTACCATAACAGTGCTTTCCTGTCTTAAAATCTCAACATCAAAAAATGTACCCAAGGTGCATAAAACCTATCTGACTACACTTGCAGTGGAAATACTGCTCCCATGCATTCACACTCAAGAGAACTGCTGTAGACTTATCTAAAGGGGGCACTGAGGAATGATTTTTATGTATTTCTCTGGACAAGTAGCTGTTAAATCACATTGTGCAATAGTTTTTTCTTATATCTAATAACATGAGCTACAGTTTGGACAGGGTCAGTTTCTTCAAGAGAAGCATGGCCAGCAGGGCAAGAGAGGGGATTCTGCCCCTTTGCTCTGCTCTCCTCAGACCCCACCTGCAGTCCTGTGTGCAGTTCTGGAGCCCCCAGCACAGGAAGGACATGGAACTGTTGGAGTGGGTCCAGAGGAGGCCACGAAGATGCTGAGAGGGCTGCAGCAGCTGTGCTGTGAGGCCAGGCTGAGAGAGTTGGGGCTCTGCAGCCTGGAGAAGAGAAGGCTTCCAGGAGACCTTAGAGCAGCCTTGCAGGATCTGAAGGGGGCTCCAGGAAGGCTGGGGAGGGACTATTGACAAGGTCTTGCAATGACAGGACAAGGGGAATGGGTTTGAACTGGCAGAGGGGAGATTGAAAGTGGATGTTAGGAGGAAGTTGTTTGCAGTGAGGGTGGTGAGACACTGGCACAGGTTGCTCAGGGAGGTTGTGGAGCACAGAATCATCCAATGTGATCTTTGGTTGGATGAGGCCTTGAGTGACCTGTGCTAGTGGGAGGTGTCCCTGCCTATGGCAGGGGGTTGGAACTAGATGATCCTTGAGGTCCCTTCCAACCTTACCATTCTATGATTCTTCTTTAACCAGCATGAAATTGACACTAATTAGAACAAGGAAAATTTTCAAACACAGATGAGACAATCTGATAACAAACTGGAGAGGATTAGATATGTGGTTGGCTATTTTATATTAAACTTACACTGTTAATGAAAGCTGAATGGGAGCCTCTGTGAAGAAACCTAATAAGCTTTGCCCAGCACATAACTGAACATTATTCTAGAGGAGCCAGGCAAAGCCCTGAAGTCTTGAGCTCTTTGTTTTCAAGAGCTGTGTGATTGCCAAGGACTGAGCAGATGAGAATGAAGCACTGTTCTCTTTCATTGTTAGGTTGACCCCATCAGGCCAGACCTACTTAACACTGATTTAATAATAAAAAAAAAAAAAAAAAAAAAAAAAAAAAAAGAAAAAAAATTGACCCTAAACAAACCTGGCCNTTGACCCAAGAGAAAGCTGTAGCTTGTCAAGACTAAATGCACTAAATTCCTCAAAGATGCCTTGAAATTTTACTTGAATTTTGCAGCCAAACACATTGTACTTTAGGGACACTACCAACAACCTAAAGACTTTTATTTCATAAGCAACCCCATCCAAGAACAGACACTCCCATGAAGTGGTCCATTCACTGGATGCCTACTGGAGAAAGATCCTTTTATACTACTGCTCTTAAAGCTGAAGCCAGAATTTCATTCATAAGCTTATTTAAAACAACAAAACACCAAAAAAACAGCATCACCAAATCCTGCAGCTGAAAGCAGTATCTTTAGAAACTAAACCTGTACAAGGGTAAATTCACAAAGCTTGGGGCTCGTAACAGTGAGGTGTTAAGTGCATAGAAAGGTTTACATATTGCATTACCACAATGCACTTCTGTAGAGAACTTGAAGCTAGCTTCCCACATCTCAAATGCTGATCTATTTGCTACACTGTTGGCAACTCCTCAAGAACAGGACAGGCAACTTTGCATGAAAAACTGCAAACATCCAGAGGGACCTGGACA
>WBNM01002580.1:8957-24199 GCA_013399055.1 Ramphastos sulfuratus
CAGTTCAAACCCATTGCCCCTTGTCCTGTCATTGCAAGACCTTGTCAATAGTCCCTCCCCAGCCTTCCTGCAGGCCCCCTTCAGATACTGGAAGGCTACTCTAAGGTCTCCTCAAAGCCTTCTCTTCTCCAGGCTGAAAAGCCCCAACTCTCTCAGCCTGTCCTCATAGCAGAGCTGCTCCAGCTCTCTGATCATCTTCATGGCCAACATTGCCAAGCTGCTCCTTCCAAGAAAATAACTACATAAAAAGGGGTTTATTAAATATTAGATATTATTTAAGATTAGTAATCTTCCCTCCCCTCTCTTCTATTGTAAGAAGGACACAACTGTTGGAATGAGTCCAGAGGAGGGTCACAAGGATGATCCAAGGGCTGGAGCATAGGCTGGAGAATAGTCTGAGGGAGCTGGAGCTTTTCAGCCTGGAGAAGAGAAGAGCTTTAAAGAACCACTTGGATGTGGTGCTGAGGGACGTGGTTTAGTGGCAGTGGCTTAGCAGCAGTGGTGGGATTGTGAGCTCCAGGTTGGACTTGGTGATCTCAAATGTCTCTTCCTACCTCACCAGTTCTGTGCTTCTATGACTCCAAAGAATTTAAATACTATTAATTATGAGCAGAGTTTACAATAGTGGAAAGTGTCTCTGCCCATGGCAGGGGGACTGGAACTGGATGATCTTTGAGGTCCCTTCCAATTCTGACAACTCTGTGATTCTCTGCCTATTAGAATGCTTCATTCTCTTATGGGCCAGCTGTCATTGCTGCAACCAAATCCTCTTGTTCTATTTCTAAAATCAAGGCTTAATTTTGGTATTTTCAACCCAAATCTTTGCAGGGACTCATGCACCAGCATGCTGGCAAGTTCCAAATCTCAACCTGCAAACTCTTGCAGGCACACAGACCAGACTTTAAATGCACCTGGACATTGCTAGGGGGATGCAGAAATAAACAGCAGAAGCAGTGGGAAAACCTATCCTGATGGAAGAAAAATGCTACATCCAGAAGGGAAGGCAGCTTGCAGATACAGTTGCAATAACTACAAGTGAAATGGTTCTGGAAAGAGGGATCAGATGGAAAACAAATTAGCAGAACTTGAAAAAACATCTGGAATAGATATCAACATAATGCTCCACAATACATTTGAAAAGCAAACAAGATTCCAGCAGAAGGATCATGGAAACAAAAGATTGGAAACAACGCTTAAGTGCTGCATGCACGAGGCCTCAATTCAGTTAACAGAAAGGATTTGTTGTTTTTGTTTCGTTGTCATCTTCGGTTTGCTGTATGTGTTTTGTCTAACAGAAGTGATACATGAAAGTAGTTGACACATTGGTACTGAGATGTGAAAACTAAGACAGCTCTTGATTAAACTCCTCCTCCTGTGGGTTTTGCCCTGATATTTTACCTAGCTAAATCTCCACCTGCCACTTTACAGAATCACAGAGCAACAGGGGCTGGAAGGGACCTCCAAAGCTCATCCAGTCCAACTCCCCTGCCAGAGCAGGATCTCCTATAGCAGATCACACAGGAACACATCCAGGTGGATCTTGAATATCTCACACAGTATCACAAAGTATCACAGTATAGCAAGGTTGGAAGAGACCTCAAAGATCATCAAGTCCAACCCACTACCACAGACCTCAAGACTAGACCATGGCACCAAGTGCCACGTCCAAATATCTCCACAGAGGGAGACTCCACAACTCCCCTGGGCAGCCTGTTCCAGTGTCACAGAATCACAGAAACTTTCAGGTTGGCAAAGCCCCTCAGGATCACCAAGTCCAACCTAGAATCCTACTCTACAAGATTCACCTTAAACCATCTCCCTAAACACCACATCCAAATGACCCTTAAACACATCCAGGGTTGGGGATTCCACCACCTCCCTGGGCAGCTCATTCCAGTCCCTGACCACTCTCTATGTGAAAAACTTTTTCCTAATGTTCAGTCACCACTGGAATGGGCTGCCCAGGGAGGTGGTGGAGTCACCGTCCCTGGAGGTGTTCAAGGCAGGTTTGGACGTGGCACTTGGTGCCATGGTCTAGTCTTGAGGTCTGTGGTAATGGGTTGGACTTGATGATCTTTGAGGTCTCTTCCAACCTTGCTGATGCTGTGATACTGGGATACTGTGATCTAAACCTCCCTAGCCTCAGCTTGAGGCCATTCCCCCTTGTTCTGTCTCCAACTACCTGTGAGAAGAGACCAGCTCCAGCCTCTCCACAAGGTCCCTTCAGGTAGCTGCAGACAGCAATGAGGTCTCCCTCAGCCTCCTCTTTTTCAGCTCCTTCAGTCACTCCTCATAAGATTTATTCTCCAGGCCCTTTCCCAGCTTCATTACTCTCCTCTGGACCTGCTCCAGCACCTCCACATCTCTCCTATATTGAGGTGCCCAAAACTGAGCACAGTATTCAAGGTGTGTCCTCACCAACGCTGAGTCCAAGGGGACAATCACCTCCCTACTCCTGCTGGCCACAGCATTTTTAATCCAAGCCAGAATGCCTTTGGTTTTCTTGGCCACCTGGGCACACTGCTGGCTCATATTCAGCTGCCTGTCTATTACAACCCCCAGATCCCTTTCTGTCACCCTCACAGGGATCATCTTTGTGGCTGTCCTCTGGACTTGCTCCAACAGTTCCAGTTTTCTGTAAAACAAAGATTTTTCTCTACAAATAACTTTCACCACACCTCTCCATATTGGCATTTTTGCAGTAAAGCTCAGTTCAAACTGCAAGGCCATCAGCATTCATGGCATACAAAGAAATGACAAAAGGCAGCTATGAAAGAGCAAAAAGAAAGACCCCAAAACAACTTTAAAATTGCTTTCACTTTGCTACCTTTTGGGTTGTCTTTTAAGGTTTTTTTTTTTTTTTGTCATTTCTGCTCTACTGATTGTGGAACTCAAAGTGGTTTTCTCTCCTGCAGCACTGAAGCTACCCTGCAGTGCTTTGGACCTAAACTCCTCAGAGAGCTCTACCACTGCCCCTGAGACCTGTCAGTGTTGCGTTGAACATGGCTTGGTGCTTTTGGCCATTGGTTTCTCCATCACTACTGAACTGGCCCCACAATTTAAAATTAATTACTTGCTCTTTGGAGTATGTCACAGTTTCAAGCATTTTCACATTAAATCAGCTGCTAATTCTACTTCCCAGCTCCGAGAGATAACTGGAGTGGCTAAATCGATTTTGCACGTGGAGGGCGAGCAGGGAGCCAAGGATGGAGCTGCAGGTGACAGCCTCTGCTTTGTGAGCTGCTCCTGAGCTGCTGGCATGTGGAGGTTTTGTGTCCCCATCTGGATTTGGGGCCAGTCCTGCCCCGTCTGGAGCAGGCAGGTTGTGCCCCAGCCTCCCTCTGTCCTACCAAATGGGTCTGCTGCTGTCCTCAGCAAAGCTCCTCAGGTCTCCTGGAGAAGCCCCCAGTTCCTTCTGTCCAGTAAGAGCCTGCCCTGGCTGGGGTGAGCTCTCCAAGGAGCTCAGCACTCAGCTAGGGACCAGCACATTGCTGTGGGAGATGTTTAGGAGGAAAGTGAGAACCCATCAGCTCATTTTGTAAGGGGTGAAAGGCACCATTTATCCTTTTTCATTTAAACTACATCAATGCTAAAATGTAAACCATGCACAAAGGTCTCCAAAAGTACCTGGAAGTCTTAAGAATTTGGTGTGTGGCCTTACTGCTGGGGAAGGTGAAGAAAGAGTCTGGTGATCACAGAGGTGCTGGGTAGAAGGTTGGACCTGATGATCTCAGAGGTCTTTTCCAACCTTAATGGTTGCTTGATTCTGTAACAGAGTGCATGACAAATTATGTGAGTCAGGGAGCCAGCAAAGAAGCTGCTGGAGCAGAGAACTCTCTGGTGAAACAGATCTCTGGCCAAGCAAAGCCTCTTGATATCTCCCTGTATTTTCCTAATGCTAAATCAAGCTCATAAAACTGAGACCATGGCACAATGCTTGCTATGCAGGGATTTTCCAGCAGTTCCAAGCTAATGCTTTTTTAGCCACTGATACTTAAAAATTGTTCTGTGCCCAGAGTGTTGCTTTACTGACCAGATTCTCTCTGCAGCTGGCACAAAAAACATCCAGTTAAACAGAATCATAGAACCATAGAATGGTTTAAGTTGGAAGGGACCTCAAAGATTATCCAGTTCCAACCCCCTGCCTGGGGACTGAGCTGGAGCTGAGTTCAGCCTGCAGAATCACAGAACTGTTAAGGTTGGAAAAGATCTTTCAGACTGACTCCAACCATTAGCTCAGCACTGCCAGGTCACCACTAAACAATGCCTTCCAGCACCACATCTACATGGCTTTAGATCACCTCCAGGAATGATAACTCCAGCACCGCCCTGTGCAGTTTGTTCCAGGCCTTGACAACCCTTTTGATGAAGAAATTTGTCCTGATATTCAACCTCAACCTGCACTGATTCAACCTGAGGCCCTTTCTTACAGAATCACAGAATNCAGAGCTGTTCCAGCCCTTTGAGCATCTTCTGATGTTCTAGCTAATGTCCCAGCACATGGGCTGCAGCCCACTCTAACCATGGGGGTTATTTTTTGTTCAACCTGTGTTTCCTCAAGCAGAGTAGCTTCTGGTGAGTGCAAAGACATGAAACAGAGGACGTAGGAGAAAGGAGCTGATGCAAACGACGTCAGTGTCTGATCTTTGAATTGCTCATGCTGAAGAGTGTGGCAAACCTCTGGGCATCACATTCTGTACCAAGAAACAGATATTTAGCAGGAAAGAATTATGGCTTAATTAGGCTCAGTAAAAAAATCAGCCCACTAATTGCACTTGGCCTCCCCGAGACATAGGTGCAAGAGAACAGAGTCCAATTTCTCTGCAGAAAATCTTTTACTTCTGTTCCTGCTTTATTTTGGTTTCATATGACAGACACTACTAATTCAGTGAAGGAGTGACCCCTAGACCCTGTTTCATCTCCCCGGGGGAGCTCCAATCAGTCAGATTTTTCTCTGCCTTCCTTGCTACCAGTGTATTTCAACTGGTTTCCCTAATTTTTTTTTTTCCCTGTTAATTCCCATTTCCTTCATAATCACAGGCTTTTATGTGACTTGCTGGCCAAGCGATTTTCAGGGGAGCTGTAATTGCCACAGGTCTTAAGCATTAACCCTGCCAGGTGTCAGTGCTGGGGCTGCTTGAGACTTTGATTAATGATACCAGAGCCAAAAAATTGGTTTTTAATTGACTGTCGTGTTTTCCTTCTTGTTCAAGCGCTCCTGAAACAGTCAGATGCTCTGGAACAAAGGTTCCTTGGGAGAAAGCACCTGAGGTGGCATGCTGAAATACACGAAATGCAGGCTGGAAAGGAAAAGAGAAGGTCTCTCAAGCCCAAGATGTATTGGCTGTTTCACACAGGCATAAATCTCAGAGAGTCTGAAATGCTTCCAGCTTCATCACCTTGGACGGATGTTAGACCACTGGGAGGGAAGATAGCATAAACGAGCCTGCAGTGTGTGCATGCAGCCCAGACAGCAACTGAGTCCTGGGCTGCAGCAAGAGCAGTGTGGGCAGCAGGGCAAGGGAGGGGATTCTGCCCCTTTACTCTGCTCTCCTCAGACCCCATCTGGAGTCCTGTGTGCAGTTCTGGAGCCCCCAGCACAGGAAGGACATGGAACTGTTGGAGCAGGTCCAGAGGAGGNTGTATATCTCTTTCAGAAAGAAACATACCAAAAACACATGGATTTTTTTTTTTTAAGAAAAAGGAAAACTTGATACTGTTCATTGACAAGGAAAGTCCCTCCCCAGCCTTCCTGTAGCCCCCTTCAGATATTGCAAGGCTACTCTAAGGTCTCCTGGAAGGACTTCTCTTCTCCAGGCTGCAGAGCCCCAACTCTCTCAGCCTGTCCTCATAGCAGAGCTGCTGCAGCTCTCTGAGCATCTTTGTGGCCTCCTCTGGACCTGCTCCAACAGTTCCATGTCCTTCCTGTGCTGGGGGCTCCAGAACTGCACACAGGACTCCAGATGGGGTCTGAGGAGAGCAGAGTAAAGGGGCAGAATCCCCTCCCTTGCCCTGCTGCCCACGCTTCTCTTGATGAGAAGGTTATAGGTTGGACTTGGTGATCCTGAGGGGCTTTGCCAACCTGGATGTTTCTGTGATTCTGTAAGGAGCCCTCACTGCCCAGCTTGCCATCAAGGGGGTACCACGTGTGCTGGGGATTCGGCGCAGATGTGGCTGAGCTCTCTAGCTGCAGATGCTTTTGTTGGAGCCAACAGACAGCAAGATCCACACACTTGTCCTTCCTAGCACTTCTGTGTTCAGAAAACTCATTTTGATAAGCTGTTCGAGGTGAGCTTTTCCATCCTTGGAAAGCAGAAGCAGCTGAGGATCCACCAGGCATGAAAAAGTGACTTCAAGAACTGTCCTGCAGCCATCATTTGTAAGGAAAATGCAATGGCTACTCACACACATCTCCACTGCTACTGCCTGGATCATCCTGCTCATCAAGACAATCAAAAAGTCACAGAATCCCAGCATGGTAGAGGTTGGAAGAGACCTCTGGAGATCATCCAGTCCAACCCCCTGCTAAAGCAGGGGCACCCACAGCAGCTTGCCCGGGATTGCAATGTCCAGGGCAGGGTTTGGAATCTCTCCACAGAAGCAGATTCCACTCTCCAAGCAGCCTGAGACCAGAGCTCCAGCACACTCAAAGTGAGGAATTTTTTTCCTCACCGTCAGGTAGAACCTTCTGGATTCCAGTTTGTACCTGTTGCCCCCAACCTGTTGCTGGGGACCACTGAAAAAAACCAAAAACAAAAAAAACACTGGCTTCAAAAAATAGACCTCAGTTGAGGTGATGCTCTCTTGCAGCCTCCAACTTGAGCACAGCAGCCTTTGTATTTTAAGTGCCTTAATGACATCTGCAGTCCCACTGACACCCAGGAGCACTGATCCAACTCCTGCTCCTGCCCTATCTTCAGTGCTGAAAACCCATTTTTCTCACAGACTGGTGTTGGTGCACATGCAGAGCTCAGTTTTGCTGCTAGGCTGGAAACACTCTAGGAGAATTCTCCCACATAGTTAAGGTTTGCACTCACAAACTCTTAAATCCACTGTTAACTTCTAGCTTTTCCAGATGCAGTTAGTTCACAACCCCTCTGACTGCAAGATCACCCTCCAGGTGACAGAAATCACTCAGGTTGTGGAAAAGAAAATCACCACCCCCAAAAAACCCAGAGCAACAAAAGACAACCCCAGCAACAAAGCAAAGCAAAGCAAAGCAAAGCAAAACAATACAAAGCAAAGCAAAGCAAAACAAAGCAAAGCAAAGCAAAGCAAAGCAAAGCAAAACAATACAAAGCAAAGCAAAACAATACAAAGCAAAGCAAAGCAAAACAAAGCAAAGCAAAGCAAAACAAAACAAAATACTCAATGCACCCCAAACCCATCAACAAAAGAGAGGAAAAAAATGGAAGCTGGAACTCAGTTTCTTCATGCTGGCAAGCCCAGCACGTGATGGTTACAGTAAGTGTTTGTTTGAGATACAGTTATTATGCATTGCCTAAATATTTAAGTTAGCCAAACCTCTGATCACCAGAAACAAAACCCACACAGGCCACGAAGCTAAAGCTGTCAGGGGGGAAGGCAGAGCTGGCATCAGCGCCACAGCAGGAGCAGAGGTGGTGCAAGGCACACAAACCCCACCAACAAAAAAGTGATCTCACGTCTTTAAGCAGTCCAAAGAATCATAATACCCAAGGCCTAGAGGAGTGCTGAGGGGACAGATGCCATTTCAAGGGGAAAAGGAATAATCTTAAACGACGTTTTTAAGCATTCCAGGGCAATGTATTTGAAATCTAACCCGGGGACTCCAATAAAGAATATGCTTTTAATACGTTACAGATTAGATGTGATCATCAGTTTAAGACTTCCCCTCCACCAGCAAAGATAATTCAAGCAGACATCCAGCCTGGCCACGCAGCTTGCAGTGCCCTCCTTTCAAAAGGCAGACCCTTGGTGTTTCGTCATGGCCGCGGCGAGGCGGCCAAGGGATGGTTTCAATTTTTCAAACTCCTTTTGCAAAATAAGCTTCAACGTTTTTGCAGTTAAAAAAAAAAAAAAAAAAAGGGTGGTGGTGGGGGGTTGGGACGAGACAGAATTTACATTTGCTGCGTCTGGTCAGTTTTAAAATGGTATCTGTTATGAATCATGTTCACTTTTAAAGTTCATTTAACTTGGCTTATGGTTTACTTAAGAAAAAAAAAAAGAAAAAGAGGGGGAAAGAAAATGTTCTGCATCGTTTGGAGCTGTGCTATTAGAAATAATAACGGCCTGCAGGTTCCATCTGATGGCCCTTGTATAAACTTGGATTTCCATAGGAAAGAACAAACAGGATCCACGCAGATGGTAATAAATCCCACAGGCTCGCACTGTTCTCCACGCCAGCAGCTTTAATCACAGAACCACTGCGTCATGTTAGAGGTTGGAAGAGACCTCCAGAGATGATTGAGTCCAAACACTGGTCTAGAGCTCACAATGCTGCTAAGTCACTACCACCAAACCATGTCCCTTGGCACCACATTCATTCCTCTGTTAAACACCTCCAGCGATGGTGACTCCACCACCTCCCTGCGCAGCCTGCTCCAGTGCTTGACCACTCTTGCAGAAAATACATTTTTCCTAATACCCAGTGTAAACCTTTCCTGGTGCAACTTGAGGCTGTTTCCTCTTGCCCTGTCACTGGTTACTTGAGAGAAGATACCAACCCCCACCTGGCTCCAACCTTCTTTCAGGGAGTTGTAGAGGTCAGTGAGGTCTTCCCACAGCCTCCTCTCCTGCAGGATGAACAATCCCAGCTCCCTCAGCTGCTCCTAATAGGACTTGTGTTCAAGATCAGCCTTGTTGCCCTTTTCTGGGCACTCCAACACCTCAGTGTCCTTGGGCAGGCTCCTCCAAAGCAATCTGACTGAACCTAGGGTGATCAACAACTTCCTGGAGCGCAATGAATATACACCTGTATGGTCTCATGAAGAGCATCAGCACACTTTAAGCAGCACAAAGAAGTTTCCTAAGGCTTGACCTCCTTTTCAAGCTTTGTAGGGAGGAATAACTCCGTGACAAAAGCCTGAATGTCAACCTGCCACTAGCAGCCGGGTCGACAGGGGGTCTGGCAGTGCTCAGAACTGAGAAAGGCAATTGCTGAAGAGCTGCTCTCTGTGTTTCAGGCTGAGCTTGCTGATAGTGCCATCAGCCTCTCAAGCCAAAAGCAGGTAAAGTGAAGCTCCTCCATCCACAGATATGGGCCTGATTTTATCTTCTGCCCCTCATTTACTCATTGGCTCAGCTGCATGGCAGTGAACGCAACTGTGGCATAACAGCTGGCTTATAGAATCATAGAATGGTNTGTATGAACCATCCTAATTTGAGCTCAACCCCCACCTCCATAACCCCTCCTCCCCAAGCCCAACTGTCTTCTAGAAGTTGCACTAAAAAAAGTTCAGGAGACACAAAGCCCAGCTCCACTGTGATTGTCTGCCCAGGTATTTGGACCCCAATGCCAAAGTCCCACCTGGGCTGCATGTACAAAAGAGAGTAGGTTCAGTCCAGCCTTGCAGGTGTATTTCTTTCATGAGTTATCACTCCTTAACTCTTGGCTCTAAAGCACAATCAACAACAACAACAAAAAGCAACAAACCAAACCAAAATAAGCCCTCCCCAAAACAAAAAAAAAAAAAAGAAACAAAATGAGTCAAAACAACAACAACAAAACCCCACAAGCAAACAAAAAGCACCAAAGGAAAAAAAAACCCACGAAAAAGCAATCAACCAACAAAAAACCAAAAAATCAAACAAAAAACCCAAAGTAAACCCAAAACATGAATGAACAAACAAAAAAAACTAAAGTGAAACAAAACAACAACAAAAAATACCAAACAACAAAACAAAAAGTAACCAAACAAAAAAACCCAAAGCAAACCAAAACCCCCAAACAAACAAAAAAACCCCACAAACAAAAAACCCAAAAAACCCCAAACAAATAAAAAACTAAAACACAGACAGAAAACCAAAGCATGACAAAGCAACAAAAACAACCAAAGAAAAAACAGCAACAAAACAAAAAACAACTGAACAAAAAACCATAAAGCAAACCAAACCAAAGCAAAAATCCCAAACCAAAGCAAAAATCCCAAACCAAAGCAAAAATCCCAAACCAAAGCAAAAATCCCAAACCAATGAAAGCCAACAACAACAAAATAACAAAACTAAAGAAAAAAGGAAAAGGAAAAGGAAAAGGAAAAGGAAAAGGAAAAGGAAAAGGAAAAGGAAAAGGAAAAGGAAAAAAAAAAAAGGAAAATAAAAAGAAAGAAAAAAGAACAAACCAACCAAAAAAGCAAGAAGAAACCTCAAGCCCATGGCTGGGCAGTGCTAAAGTATGAAGTGCTTCTTTGGTGCCACGATGGTATTTAGCAGCAGCACAAATGCTTACCTCAGTATTGCCTTTAACTGAAGGTATTCATCCACTCTGGAAAACAACCCTGAGAGCAGGCAGTGCAATTAGCTTCACTGACCACCTGCAGCAAGGAAATTTGCCAGGCCTGCCTGAGCAATCCAGACTTTTAATGGAGATTACCAGCAGCCACCTAATAGCAGGAGGTGTGTAATGGCAAATGAATAATCTGTTCCATGCAGTTAGGACTCTTTTCCACTTCAAAGCTTCCTATCAACAGTTTATTGACTGTCCAGTAACTTCTAGAGCAGCTTCTTGATGGCTTTCACATTCAGGATACATGCCAGATGTGTATGAACCTTGGAAATAATAATAACAACAACAACAACAATAATAATAACAACAATAACAACAACAGCAACAACAACAACAACAACAATAATAACAATGTACTTGTAGTAATAATAATATCTTCATCAACAACATACTCATAATTATAAGTATTATTGTTCTTATTGTAATTATTATTATTATTATTATTATTATTATTACTATTATTAATGTTTGCTATTGCTACTACTGCTATTATTTGTAGTAGTAGCATTATTAGTATTATTAGTATTAGCATTGGGATTGATACTTTTATTATTATTATTATTGGTATTGTTTTGGTATTGGTATTAGTATTAGTACTATTGTTGCTATCATTATTATTGTTATTGTTGTTGTTGCTATTGTTATTGCTATTATTGTTATCATCATAATCATCACCATAGTTGTTGTTACTGTTGTTATTTATTATCATTGTTGGTATAATCGCAGAATCACAGAATGGTTTGGGTTGGAAGGGACATCCAAAGCTCATCCAGTCCAACCCCTTGCAGTGAGCAGGGACATCCTGCATTAAATCAGGTTGCCCAGAGCACTGTTGAGGCTTATCTTGAAGATCTCCAGGGATGGGTCCTCAGCTATCATCATGTTCCCATGGCACCTCCTCTGCTCCAGCCTCTCCTCACATGAAACAAGTGGCAGGACAAGTGGAAACAGCCTTAAGTTGCACCAGGGGAGGTTCAGGTTGGATATTAGGAATGATTACTTCCCAGAAAGATTTCTCAGGCATTGGAACAGGCTGCCTAGAGAGGTGGTGGAGTCATCATCCCTGGAGGATCTTAAAAGACATGGATGTGGTGCTGAGGGATGTGGTTCAGTGGCAGTGGTGGATTGTGAGCTACGGGTGAATGGTTGGTTGAGATGACCTCAAAATCCCTCCCAGCCTCAGCTGTCCTGCAACTCTGAGAGTTTATGGTTCTGTGATTCTTTAGGTCCAGGAGTAGATTTGGGTGGCTCACTTTGTAGGCCATGGCTTGGAATGGCTGGAGAGCAGCCCTGAGGAAAAGGACCTGGGGGTCTGTGTTGATGAAAAGCTCAACATGAGCCTGCAGTGTGAGTGCAGCCCAGACAGCAACCAAGTCCTGGACTGCATCAAGAGCAGTGTGGGCAGCAGGGCAAGGGAGGGGATTCTGACCCTTTGCTCTCCTCAGACCCCATNCCCACCTGGCCTCAGCCTCTCCTCTTATGAAACATCCTTAATGCTTCCATATCACTCACATTCCGCAGGGCCCTGCCGCCTGGCGCTGATGTGCATCACGGAATGTCTGCAATAACAAACAGTTTATGCAGGTGGCTGCCTGGCTGCAAACACAGATTAGATATTTAATGCCATCTGAGGTGCATCCACCTCACTGAATTGGAACCTGAGTAGGTGAGAACTTTCCCATGTCAGCTTAAATCGCATGGTTACCTGCAGGTACATTAAGCAGCCCTGATGCTGAATGCCTTAGGAGTTGTCACAGAAGCTGTTGAAGAAACAATAAGATGGAGTGGCTGAAGAGGAAGATTTTAATCAAATTATCCACATCTCATAGCTAGTCTGCTTTCCAAAATAAAGGTTAAACTCACAAAGTACAGTTAACAGATGTTGACACGTTTTCTGTTTTCTAAATCCTCTCTGAAGTGGCTCTCAAAAAAAATCACTTTCTTGGGAGCTGTGCCTGTATCAGTACAGAAGAACAAACTCTTTATTGCTCATTATTGCCAGCAGGACCAGGGCAAGGACTGTCCCCATGTATTCAGTACTGATGAGGCCACACCTCGAATACTGAGTTCAGTTTTGGGACACTCATTCGAACAAGGACATCGAGGCTTGGAGCAGGTCCAAAGAAGGACAACAAAGCAGGGGAAGGGTCTGGAGAACAGGGCTGGGGATGAGCAGCTGAGGGACCTGGGGGTGTTTAGCATGGAGAAGAGGAGGCTGAAAGGAGACCTCATTGCTGTCTACAGCTCCCTGGAAGAGGCAGCCCAGGGAGTTGGTGGAGTCACCATCCCTGGAAGTGTAAAGAAAGGTGTGGACATGGCTCTTGGCATGTGGTTTAATGGCCATGTGGGGGTAGGGTTGATGGTTGGACTGGATGGTCCTAGAGGGCTTTCCAACTAAAACAATTCTATGGTTTTGTGGTTCTATACTAAGGTAAAAACATTCAATAAATTAAGAAGACACAGTCTCAAACTGTGCCAGGGTAGTTTTAGGCTGGACATTAGGAAGTAATTCTTCATGGAAAGAGTGATTGGCATTGGAATGGGCTGCCTGGGGAGGTGGTGGAGTCACCATCCCTGGAGGTGTTTAAAGGGAGGTTGGATGAGGCACTTAGTGCCAGGGTTTAGTTAATTAGAAGGGTTAGGTGGTGGGTTGGACTCGATGATCTTTTCCAACCTGGTTAATTCTGTGACTCTGTGAATTGGCAATGCCACCATTTTGCTATAATAAAGAACACCTCTTATAGTCCAGCTCTGAGCTCCTCAGTTTAAGAGAGCTAAAGAACTACTTCAGAGTCCAGCAGAGACTACAAAGCTGTTGAGGGGCCTGGAGCATTTCTGTGAGTAGGAAAAGCTGAGAGACCTGGGGGTGTTGAGCCTGGAGAAGAGCAGTCCCAGAGGGGATCTGATCAAATCCCATCAGTATCTAAAGGGTAGGGGTCAAGAGGATGGAGCTCTACCCAGTAGTGCCCAGCGACAGGACAAGGGGCAATGGGCACAAACTGGAACAGGTTGCCCAGGGAGGTTGTGGCTGCTCCCTCCCTGGAGGTGTTCAAGGCCAGGTTGGATGAGGCCTTGAGGGACCTGTACTAGTGGGAGGTGTCCCTGCCTATGGCAGGGGATTGGAACTAGATGATCCTTGAGGTCCCTTCCAACCCTACCAATCTATGATTCTACGATTCTATGATAAGTTCCATTTGAGCAGGGGGAGAAACATCTTTGATGTGAGGGTGCTGAAGCCCTGGAGCAGGCTGCCCAGAGAGGTTGTGGAGTCTCCTTCTTTGGAGGCTTTCCAAACCCTCCTGGCCATTGTCAACCTGGGCAAGCTGCCTTGGGTGCTCCTGCTTTAGCAGGGTGGTTGGCCCGGATGGTCTGCAGAGGTCCCTTCCAACTCCACTATACTGGGATCCTGGGATGAAACATTTCTAAAGGAAACAAGCAGTTGTTTCACAAACAGTGGAAGTAATGTCTGCAGACAAGCTCTTTCCTGTCTGGCTTCTCTGGTGCTAACCAGGCAGTAAATTCACATTATTGCTCTTCTTTAAGCTGAAGTGCTTAACTTCTCTCTTCTAACACTTGCCGAAGGGCAAAGGGACACAGGCATATAAAGATGTAAGTTTTGCTCCATGTGAAAGTCAGCAAATCCAGCAACACTTTGCCACGTGTGCTCACAGCAGTGGTGCCTGCTCCATGGAACCATCCAGGGAGCATTTTTGTCATGATTGATTACAGCAAGTGCAAACCTGACCGAGATGCTGTCACTGCAGGACTGAAAGAATTGATTTAGCATTAAAAGGTCTCCAATTTCTAGATTGTTTTGAGAATCACTAAATCATATGGCAAGAGATTGCTGAGTCTATCTACAGTCAGCCTTAATCCTAGGATCAACTCTCCTCCATCATTCCTGAGAGAGGTATTTCCAGCCTTCTGCCTCTGGTGCCACAGATTGCCAACCCATCCAAACAATCCTTATGATTTCAACAACCACAGCATGTAGGGAACATGAACCTTCTTCTCTGCAGCATCTCTGCAGATCAGGTAGCCTAGAGCCACATCCAGCTTGGCATCCAGGGATGGGGCTCCCACCACGTCCCTGGGCAACCTGTTCCAGTCTCACCATCCTCATGGCGAAAAGTTTCTTTCTAATGTCTAATTCTTCAAGGAAATCCAAGTGAGGAAAGTTCCATTTTCCTAGAAGGAAGCAGTCATAAAACTGGATTATGAACCAGAAAAGTACATCACTGGATGTACTGGAAAGAGAAAAGACAACTTTTTTGGGTTTTCCCTCTCACACTGGCTGAAACAGTTTTTATTTCAAGATTGTTCTCTTTTCTGCCTGACAGCCCAGGGAAGATTTAAGCAGCCTTGTAAAAAACTCCACTAGAAGACATAAAAAATGGAAGTGTGAGGATTAAATCCTCATCTTGCAGAAGCTGGTTAGTGAAGATTTCTTGTGTGTACACAAGCATGAAAATGGAAAATGTTTTCCTTAAAGTAACATTTTATTTTAGAACTTCCAGAAATTTAATCTCTCTTTAGAGGGAAAAACTCTCACAAATCTTTCCCTTTTGGAAGAAGCAGAAACCTCTTGCTAGGGTACAAACACAACATATTGCTTCCTTATGTGTTTGTGGAAATAGATGACTACAGAATTCATCAGCACAAGGATGCTATATCTTGTGGTTGGCAAATCACATCTTTTGTCATCCAGTTCTTGGCAACCAGCAGCAGCCATGGAAGAAGAATCAGAAAGAGAGAAAGA
>WBNM01002580.1:24740-46621 GCA_013399055.1 Ramphastos sulfuratus
GAAAGTCTCCAGAGAAGGAGAGTCCACAACCTCTCTGGGCAGCCTGTTCCAGGACTCCATCACCCTCACTGTAATGAAGATGCTCCTCATGTTGAGGTGAAACCTTCTGTGTTCCAGTTTGTAGCTGTTGCTCCTTGTCTTATTGCTGCTGACCACCAAAAAGAGATTAGACCCAGCCACTTGACACCCACTCCTCAGATATTTGTACACATTGATCAGATCTCTCATTGTTCTCTTCTCCAGACTAAACGGCCCCAGGGCTCTCAGTCTCTCTTCACAGAGGAGAGGTTCAAGATCCTCATAACCTCCCTCCAGCAGGTCTCTGTCTCTCTTGAATTGGGGAACCCAAAACTGGACTCAGTATTCCAGATGTGGTCTCAGCAGGGCAGTGTAGAGGTGCAGGAGACTCCACCTAGCCCTGCTGGCCACACTTTTCTTGATGCACCCCAGGATGCCATTGGCTCCTTGGCCACAAGGGCACATTGCTGGCCCATGCAGGACTTGCTGTCCACCAGCACTCCAAGGTTTTTCTCCATGGAGCTGCTTTCCTTGTCTTTAAAGCTCCTTGTACAGAGGAAGCCATGGTCTATTTCCTCTTATATTTGTCTTGATACAGCCTTAGAAAACGCAAAGCAGACCCAGGCAGCAGGCTGGTAAGTGTCGTACGAAACACGCTCAGCTCACAAGCTAGATGATGTTTACCTAGTTGTTTTATTTAATAATGGAGCCATTATGCAATTTAAATTCCAGCAATAAGCAGCCAATGTAAAAGAATTCCTTGTTTTGCTTGCCACTGCAATCTGCTGTTAATAAGGTGTATGGTTATGCATATAAAATCCCTGGAATTAGAGACGAGTCAAATGGCTTCTTCAGAATGGAAATTTGGTAAGTGGAAGCATGAAATCTGAAAGAAGCAGCTTATCTCAGAACAACAAAACCCCCTGAAAATAAAGAGTTGAGTAAATATTCATCTTGGGTTACATAGGGATAAGGAAAACTTGAGATTTTGCAATTTGGGGGTTGGAAAAAAAAAAAAGGCCAAAAAACAAAGCCACCAAATGGTAAAACCAAACTATTCCCCCACCCTGCTGCCCTCCCACATGCCATATCTGGAAGAGCTTTTTAATTTCTTTTCAATCTGCAGTTATTTTTAAGGAGTGTTGCTCCATCCTGGCTTGGAGAAGTGGACATTTTGCTAAGCCAGAGCTTTCCATCCTGCCCCGAAAACACCACCTTGGCGCAGAACACCTGCCAAGGGGCCAGGTGATCAAAGGCCCTGGGTGCTATCTCCACACACAAATATTTCATTATGTGCAAGTCCCTGTAGTGTGATCCAAGCCCACTCAACTCAAAGGAAGCTTTTTATTAATGACAACAGTTCCTTTTACTAAAACAGAGGGGTTTTTTTGGACAAGCTTTCAAATAAAACAGAGTTGCTGTGCTGCTACACTCAGAGCAGGAATGGTCTACAGCCCCTTGATGCAGCACAGCCCTATAGGCTCCTTTCCTACACAGATCAAAAAGGAATTCATCAAGACCTAAACATTTCAAAGTTTTACTGCTATGGGCCAAAATATTTTTATAATCAGTCTAAGGCACAGCATTCCTTTTAATTGAGTTCCAGGAAGACAAACTGGCTCCTTCAGAGCTCACAGAGGCAGCTGAAGAACCTATTCTTCTTCTGCATTAGTATAAGACAAGGAACCAATAAAATCAAGCAATCTCCCATCATTAGCCTGCAGCAGGACGATTTACTAACAGCTTGGCAGAATGGCAGAATGTTAGAGGTTGGAAGGGACTTCCAGAGATCATCCAGTACAAGCCCCCTGCCAAAGCAGCATCACCCAGGGTAGCCCACATAGGGATGCATCTGGATGGGTTTGGAAAGTCTCCAGAAAAGGAGACTCCACAACCACTCTGGGCAACCTGTTCCAGGGTTCTGTCACCCTCATTGTAAAGAGGTTTCTCCTCATGTTGAGGTGAAACCTTCTGTGTTCCAATTTGTATCCATTGCTCCTTGTCTTACTGCTGTGCACCACTGAAAAGAGATTGGCTCCCTCCACTTAACACCCACTCCTCAGATTCATAGACACTGATCAGATCCCTTCTCAGTAATAAACAGCCCCAGGGCTCTCAGTCTTCCTCCATAGTGGAGCTGCTCAAGTCCCAAAATCATCCTTGTGGCTCTCCATTGAACCCTCTCCAGTAGATCTCTGTCTCTCTCGAAGCGGGGAGCCCCAAACTGGACACAGTATTCCAGGTGTGGTCTCAGGAGGGCAGAGTAGAAGAGGAAAAGAACCTCCCCAGACCTTCCTTCCCATCATATTCCCTGCAAATGAATGCCAGGTGTTTGGCTGGCTGCTGGCTCCACCTTGGAATGAACCTCCTGCTTCTCCTTCCTTCAAGTTAGGGCTGTTTTCCATTGACTCCAACAGAACACCTCTTATCCAGCACTGAGATACCATTCCAGAGCTGAAGATCTTATGGATTGCTGGTGTATAAGAGGTGGTAAAATGAATAATTTGTTAAGAGGAGCAGATCAGTGAGAAAGCTCTGGTTCAGGCACAAACAAGCAAAAAAAATCCAGATAATNGGTCTCCTCAAAGCCTTCTCTTCCCAGGCTGAAAAGCCCCAACTCTCTCAGTCTGTCCCCATAACAGAGCTGCTGCAGCCCTCTGAGCATCTTTGTGGCCTCCTCTGGACCCTCTCCAACACTTCCATGTCCTTCCTGTGCTGGGGGCTCCAGAACTGCACACAGTTGATGTGGATCATTAATGTTGCTTACTCATTGTTGTCCTCTATTTTACTGTCATGGATCCATGGAATTCTAACATGATTTGGGCTAGAAGGGACCTTAAAGATCTGGGCATGGACACCTTCTGCTAGCCCAAGCTGCTCAAGTCCTCATCCAACCTGGCCTTGAACACCTCCAGGGAGGGAGCAACCACAACCTCCCTGGGCAACCTGTGCCAGTGTCTCACCACCCTCACTGGAAAGAATTTGTTCCTCATGTTCAGTCTCAGTCTCCCCTCTCCCAGCTCAAAGCCATTGTCTCTTGTCTTGTCACTCCCAACCCTTCAAACCAACTTCTATCGTCAGCAGCCTCGTTTAGAAACTACAGGCAGTTGTGGCCAGACATTAATCTTGTTCTCCCAAGTAACAAGCAACAGGACAAGAGGAAATGGCATCCAGTTGCAACAGGAGAGGTTTAGGTTGGGCATGAGGAACGATTTCTTCCCCAGAAGTGTTGCCAAGGCATGGAACAGGCTGCCCAGGGCAGTGGTGGAGTTCTCATCCCTGAAGGGATGTAAAGCCATGAAGATGTGGTGCTGAGTGACATGGTTCAGTGGCAGTCATGGGTAAATGGTTGGACTTGATGATCCCAAAGGTGTCTTCTGGTCAAAATGATTCTCTGACTCTATGGTGCCAAGCCAGCACAGTTTGCTTTCCTGGTGGTGGAGTCCAACTGTCAACCCAACGTCACCACAGCCTCTAAACCTTGTTCCCACGTGCCACCTCCCACACAGCTTTCTAACAACTCCAGGGATGGTGACTCCACCACCTCCCTGGGCAGCCTCTTACAATTCCTGACCACTTTTTCAGCAAAGAAATGTTTCCTAATCTCCAACCTAAACCTCTCCTGGTGCAGATTGAGGCCATTTCTTTTCATCCTATCACTAGTTTCCTGGGATAAAAGGCAAATCTTCACCTCACTGCAACAGCCTTTCAGGGAGCTGTAGAGAGCCAGGTCTCATCTCAGCCTCCTCTCTGGGCTGATGAAAAGCTCAACATGAGCTGCAGTGTGTGCATGCAACCCAGACANCCTATTCTCCAGACCCTTCCCCAGCTTTGATGCCCTTCTCTGGACAGGCTCCAGCACCTCAATGTTCTTCTGGGAGTGAGGGTCCCAAACATAAACCCAATACTCAAGGTGTGACCTCACCAGTGATGAGTACAGGAGCATAATCACTGTCCTGCTGCTGCTGGCCACACTATAAGACAAAATATTTTTCTGCTATCCTTTCTAATACTTCCATCCTTAGAACTGATTTCAGACCTCTTTCATAACTGGGATACAAGTCCATTTTCCTTTTAAAAACTCCTCCCAAGAGCTCTTTTTTGTTCCCTCCCCACCCCTTACAAGATATAACAAAACTCCAACTCAAACAAAACCCCAACCCAAACAAAAAAACCTCACAATATCCTACTTAACATCATGTGACAAGAGTAGTCTTAAAGTCCACAGGACCTATTTCCTCCCTGTTGGGAATTTGTGGGCACTCTCTGTCCCGTTCAGTTTTACTGAGCATTACACAATTCCAAACACTTGGGTTTGGTGGGTTTTGGTTTTTGTTTTGGTTTGGTTTTTTTTGGATCACTTAACGGATTAAAATCTGTCAGACTTCAGCCAAAAGGAAAAAAAAAATAATAAAAGGAAAGAAAAGAAAAATATAAGGAAAGGAAGGAAAAAAAAAAGAAGTGCCAAGTGACACATTAGAAGCATTATATTGTTGCTGAGTACTTAACTGCAGGTTCACCTTGACAGTCTGTCACAACAGAATGGGATGTTCTGTCACAGATGAATCACCTAACACCCTCCTGGACAAAGGAGGAGCACTGAATTTGAAGCATCCTGACAAGCCTCGATTTGCCTCAATCCTCCCAAACATGCTGAGGTGGAATGCAGAGGAGAAAGCCAAGAAGGAAGAGATGAAAGTTTAAGGCAACAAGGCAGCGCTTCAAGACAGCACATGTGGCACTGGTAAGGCCAGGTCAGGAATATTGTGTCCCGTTCTGAGTCCCTCAGTTCAAGAAAGACCTGAGGGAACTGCTTCAGAGAGCCCAGCTCAGAGCCCCCAAGCTGCTGCAGGCAGTGGAACATCTCCTGTGAGGACAGGCTGAGGAAGCTGGGGCTGGGAGCTTGGAGCAGAGGAGTCTGAGGGCTGCCCTCATTGCTGTTGATAAAGATGTGCAGGGCAGTGTCAGGATGGAGCCAGGCTCTGCCCAGGGATGACCAAGGACAGGACAAGGGGCACTGGGTGCAAGCTGGAGCAGAGAAAGTGCCACAGGAACAGGAGGGAAAACTTTGTCACTTTGAGGGTGCTGGAGCCCTGGAGCAGGCTGCCCAGGGAGGCTGTGGAGTCTCCTTCTCTGGAGACTTTCAAAAACCACCTGGATGTGTTCCTGTGTGCCCTGCTCTGGGTGGACCTGCTCTAGCAGGGGAGTTAGACTGGATGATCTCTTGAGGTCTTTCCCAACCCCTAATGTTCTGTGATTCTGTTTTTGTCCCTCCTGTGCTTGATGGTCATGGCATGACTAAATGGCTAAAGATAAGGCTGATGAAAAACAAACAGCTCATTTCTAAAAACAAAAAAGGTGTATTATTGACCAAAGCCCACTATTTTCTCAGAAGCTTGTTACACCAGCATGAGTGACTTAGTTGAGCATTTTAGCACATCAATCACTTCAGGGCTTATTTTTATAACCTGGTGCATGTTGGTTTATTGCAACATACAGAGATAGAAAAGCAGATACACACAGTATAGAGCACTGGAATTCATAATCCCTACAAACAATATCTGTTTTGTAGTGTGTGAGGACATGAGGAGGCCTAAGTGAGGCTAGAGGAGGGCTTTTTACATTGGAGCAAACATGGGAATGGGATAATCATCTCTTTTTCAGCATTGCTGGCTTGTTGCCCTGACCCTCTATAGCCAGTACTGTTAAGTCCATGAGATGAAAGCCAGTCTTGCAAGACATGCTCATTGCCACAGCATTAATTTCAGACAGAAAAAGACTTGGGGGTGCTGGTGGATGAGAAGCTGAGCATGAGCAGACAGTGTGAGCTTGCAGCCCAGAAGGCCAATGGCAGCCTGGGCTGCATCCAAAGCAGTGTGGCCAGAGATGGAGAGAGAGGATTCTGCCTGTCTGCTCTGGGGAGAACTCATCTGCAGTGCTGTGTTCAGGTCTGGAGCCCTCAATATGGGAAGGACATGGATCTGATGGAGTGGATCCAGAGGAGGCCATGAAAATGATCAGGGAGTTGAAGCAGCACTGCTATGAGGATAGGCTGAGGGAGCTGGGAGTGTTCAGCCTGGAGAGGGGGAGGCTCTGGGGAGAAATAATAGCAGTACCTGGAGGGGACTACAGGAAAGGTGGTGAGAGACTTTTTAGGGTGTCAGTAGTGATAGGGCTGGGGAACTCTGGATACATTCCAGCACCTCCAGATCTTTCCTGTAATAGGATCTCCAAAACTGGGCAGAGTGCTCCAGGTGGGCTCTCACCAGAGCAGAGCAGAATCACCTCCCTTGACCTGCTGCCCACATTTCTCTTGATGCAGCCCAGGATCTGGTTGGCTCTCTGGGCTGCAGATGTACACTTCCATTCAAGAGACATCAGCAGAGTTGCTCTGCTGCATTTTTTACTGAAGGAAACGAGCAGTATTTCGTGTTTTTCACTTGGGACAGTCAGAAAATCACTGTCAAATTCAAAGTCCTCTGGAAAGCTACAACATCTGAAAGCCTAAGCCAAGCAAGGGCTCTTCTGTAAAGTGACACCCATCCATGACAGTGCCCACTGGGCATTCACTGGCTCCAGCAAGAAGAGAGATGCAAGCAAGATGACTGTTTTCAATTGCAATGTCGCTTTTCCTTTTGTCTCTCATGAAGAGGAACAAACCACAGCAAGCTGACAGCTCGTTGAAACTCAGCATCACATGGACAGTAAATAAAGGAATAAGGAGAAATATTTCCTTTTATAAAAATTTCTAACCAAGGGGCTTTGTCAAGCCACCGCCATGGTGGTGAGAATCTCATTTCCTCTTGGCTTTGGATGAAGTGCAACTGTGCTGAGAAGCTCCAGGACTTGCCTCATGAAGCAAAACTTAAACATTTCTTTGATTTTAACTCTTTTTCAGAGTTTGGAACACACAAAGTTGGATCTGTGGCTTTGAAAACAAAACTAGAGAAGAAATTAAAGAAGGAAGTAAATCAAGAAGTAGCACTCTACAGGAAAAAAAAAAATTACTTGAAACCTTTATCTCACCAGGCTTGTATCAGTAAATCCTCATTAAACCTCTCAGCTGAACTGGCTGGATTGGGCAAACAGTCTTCTAACCAGGTTCATCTTCACAGAATCACAGAAAACATCTGGTTGGAAGAGACCTCCAAGCTCATCCAGCCCAACCTTCAACCACTTTAGGGACCATGTCCCTGAGCACCAGCTCCACAGGCTGCTTAAACACCCGCATAGATGACGACTCCAGTACTGCCCTGGGCAGCCTGTTCCAAAGCTTGAGAACCCTTCCAATGCAGAAATATTTCCTAGCATCCAGCCTCAACCTCCCCTGGGGCAGCTCAGAAACATTTCTTTTGCTCCTGTCACTTCACACCAAGGAGCAGAGCCTGCCCCCTCCTCGCTCCAACATCCTTTCAGGGAGCTGTAGGGAGCAATGAGCTCTGCCCTCAGCCTCCTCTTCTCCAAGCTGAACACCTCCCGCTCCCTCAGACCCTCCTCAGAGCCCAGCTGCTCCAGGTCCTTCTCCAGCCTCATTGCTCTTCTCTGGACACTCTCCAGCCCTTCAATGTCCTTCCTGGAGTGAGTGGCCCAGAGCTGAACACAGTACTTGAGATGTGGCCTCAGCACTGCTGAGCACAGGGGGGCAATCCCCGCCCTGTCCCTGCTGCCCCCCCTGTTTCTAACTCAAGCCAGGATGCCATTGGCTTTCTTGGGCACCTGGGCACTGCTAGCTCCTGTTCAGTCAGCTGTCAACCTATACTCCCAGGTCCCTCTCCAAGTGGCAGCTTTCCAACCACACAACCCTGAGTCTGTAGCTTCCTTGAAAACTTAAGGAACTTTCTATAGATGGGTTCCTAGGCCAGCAGGCAGCTGGAGGCTGCTCCCATCATAACACCCAGTAAGTCTCATGCTGCAAACATGATCTACATTACCTGGAAGCAAGGTAGCTACCTTTTAAGATTGAGGCTGGTCATAAAAGAGGTCAGGTGGCATTGTCTCCTGTAAGAGCAGCAAATTGGCCAGAGTAAGGTAAAAGAGCCTTTCAAGTCTAACACTGCTAATGTGGTGGTTTGTCTGGAGCTAATCGTTCGTCTCCTTTGATTCAGGAGGAGTCCAGGTACTACCTTATGCTCCACAGTGATGCACAGACCCAGGGCCAAGGAGAAGTGAGTGCTGTGGCACAGAAATTAAAGCAGACATGTGGTGAGTTTCAGTTTGGAGCTCACTTGTTGCTGTGTTTGCAAAGGCAGAACCCTTAACGCTTGTTGGTTGTGCTGTTGTAGCCCTCTTGCATTTTGACTTCATGTGCAAGGGCACGAGTATGGTTCTAGCTTGTGAACAACAGATCAGAGCATTAGCTGTAAATAAATATATCTTCCCTTGGTCTTCAAACCTGAATTCTTTCCAGGGGAAGCCTGTAATTAGTATGACATGGGGGCTTTTAGCAGATGTGAAACCGGATAGATTGAGCTCTCCTATGAATAGCCCAAGACGAGGGCTGCCTTGCATGGTTTGTAGTAATGGAGAGGAAATTGAGCATTAAATACAAATCAACAATCATTCATTTCAGTGCAGTGGTGGAGCAGCAGAGCCAGTGAAGTCACTCTTTTCAGCACCTTGCATCCTGCTGGACTTTATTTACGGCACCGGAGCTCCCATCTTTGGAAACGGCCACCTACGAGGTAACTCAAACAAAGAATGATTAAGAGAGAAAGCAATTTAAGGTCCAGTTTTTATACACAAAGATCAGAGAAGTGACGTTTTCTTTGCTTGCAATCCATCAGGGGTCTTTAGATATATTCATTAAGCTCTCGTTCCAACCGCCCCAAGTGAGGTCAGCGTGGCACAGCACCGCGAGCCGGGGTAACAGCAGATATTAGCTGGATGCTTGTACAATAAGTGAAGGCAGGAGATTTATTGCTTTTCTAATCCAAAGACTGACCTGACTCTCCATTTAAAAGTTGAATAGGAAGTTGAAAATCCCTCCTAATGTTTCTGAGAGGTGTGAGGAGACGAGGAAAGCACCTGCAATGCATCATTCTGTTTAGATTGCAGCATGAAACGCTGGATTTGTTGGCTGCAGCGGTCTCTCGGCAGAGGGAACAGACAACAACAATCAAGATGTTCACTGCTCATTATGTGTGAAGAGAAAAATGGAATGCTAGCCCCTGGGATGCCAGGACACTCTCCAGGTCAACAGCTCTGAAAAGCTGTCATAAAAAAATATCCAGTTTAAGCTCTGAACAGTTCAAGTTCATGCTAATGTTTGGTTATGATTCCTCGTACGATTAAAATAGAGAGTTAATATTTGGCTTTTCAGCTGGCATCTGTGATGTACAGAGTGGAACTATAAGCCCCAGCAAAAGCAATGCCTTAGCTAGACTGGAGAGAAGACTGAGAGGGGATCTAATCAATGTCTATCAATATCTGAGGGCTGGGGTCAGGGAGGAAGGGACAGAGATGGCCTCTGCTCATTTGTGCCCTGGCATAGGACAAGGGGCAAGGGATGGAAACTGCAGCACAGGAAGTTCCACCTCAACTTCTTTACTGTAAGGGAGACAGAGCCCTAGAACAGGCTGCCCAGGGAGGTTGTGGGGTCTCCTTCTCTGGAGACTTCCCAGCCCTGCCTGACTGTGTTCCTGTGTGATCTGTGCTAGATTCTATGGTCCTGCTCTGGCGGGGGCGTTGGACTCAGAGATCTCCAGAGGTCCCTTCTGACCCCTGACATCCTGTGATCCAGTGAACTGTATGGACTCTTCACAGTGTTTTCTGGAGAGGGGAGAATGTCAGCATAAGGTTAGGTTCTGGACAGGTTTCATTCCAGTTGTCACAAGCTGCACCATTCCCAAGGCTATCGTGACAATGATGCCAACATTTGGTGCACTCAGTTTGACTCAGAGAATCACAGAATTGTTTTGTTTGGAAAAGACCTTGCAGGTCATCGAGTCCAACCAGCATCCTAAGACCACCATGGCCATTAAACCATGGCCCAAAGTGTCATGTCCACACATTTCTTGAACACCTTCAGGGACAGCAACTCCATGACTTTGAGACATTGGAACAGGCTGCCCAGGGAAGGGATTAAGTCACCAACTCTGGCTGTGTCTAAAGGTCATTTGGATGTGGTGCTTGGAGGATATGGATTAGAGTGAACCTTGTAGAGTAGGGTTAATAGTTGGACTTGGTGATCCTGAGGATCTTTTCCAGCAATGTTTCTGTGATTCTGTGACTCAGAAGCTGTCACACAAGTTTGTAATAACCTCATTGCCTCTTGTGATGTAACACCAGGTATCAGCTCTTGCTGAACTCTTTCCTCCAAAGATCCATTCCTCACCCTGACCCACCAAGGCTGGTCATGTGTGTGTCCTTGTCTACCTTTGAAGCATCCTGCTGCTGGCCCTGCCAAAAGCTATGTTAAGCAACAGAAACAGAAGGGATTTGAAACAAAACCATGACCTAAAATTCATTCTGGGAGGAGGATTATCCAACTCTCCTTCTACTTAACTAAATAGTTTAGGAGGGGAAAGGATGTCACTGTTCATGACATCAGAGACTACATTTGTCTATGCCATGGGCTGCAAGGTTCCTGAGGAGAATGCTGAATCATGAATCACAGAAGAGGAAAGCTGATCAATATATTTGTGTTGCATCCATAAAATATTTATTAACAACAACTACAACTGTTTGTTTATGAACTCATAATCAAAAGACCTGCCTTAGAATCAACAAACTCAATAAACATACATATATGTATATGTGTATATATGTATATGTGTGTATATATATATATACACACACACAAAGAGTTCATGAGATACATCCAAGAATCACACAACTCTAGAATGGCTTAGGTTGGAAACAACTTCAGACATCATCTGCTCCAACCTCCCTGCCATGGGTGTCGCGGAAGGGGTAATTAGGTACTGCGAGATGATATTATAAAAATATTAATGTATAGTTTATTAATATTAAATAATCGGAACTCACACCACCCCGACCACCATTTAATAATAATAATAGCAATGATAACAGGCTCTTTGCAACGTTATGGAAACTATATACAGGTTATAACAGGATCTGGAAATAACTATTAAATATATACATTAACAGAACTCGAATTAAACTGGAAAAGAGAAGGTTTGCAGTTAATTACCCTGCTTAGCCACTGGATGGGCGCAGGGAGCTCCCCTCTGCTTATGGCAGAAGGCAATCAATGACCACAAGAGGTTTGGTATTTACTCGTTAAGAGGTATTGTCTTGACAGCACCCAAGGCTCATTGCTGCGGTGTCGCTGTCGATAGCCGTCAGTGGCTTTAAAGTTTCTCCAGGCTCTTGAGCACTGGAAAAAGGAGAGAGATGATCTCTGACCTGATTCTGACTGTCTTTGGCAGCAGGCTCTTATATGCAGGCAGGATGCCTTACGGTATCACGCTGGCGAATGCGTGGAGGCAGCAGGCAGGATGCAAGCAGGCACCTGTAATGGCAGAAGGCACGCACCCCGTATTCCCTGCTCCTTTTATTAACACAGCCCAAAGATCAATTGGACCTTTGGACACGAGATAGCCAATCAAATGGCAGTTAGCCAAGATTTGGCCATATTGGGTGAAGCCATAGGCTTGCTTCATCCTTTTTTTGGGCAGATCACGGGCCCTGCACAAGGTAACCGTGTGCACCCTGTTTACCGCAGTGGATGGACAGACCCCGGACCCCAGACTTAGTGGCACCAGGTCCTTTATCCCTTTTCCCGCGGTTGCTCTCCCCAAAACAGAAGGAGAGAGAGCAGAAAAACATGTCTGCATAAGCCAGGACATTTACAAGCCTAATTTGGCCTGTCCAGGCCTACCACGACATGAGCTGGGACACCTCTCAACTAGACTTTGCCCTAGACCTTGAACACCCCCAGAGAGGAGGCATCCACAGCCTCCCTGGGCAGCCTACTCTAGAGTCTCACCATCCTCCTACTGAAGAGCTTCTTCCTCAGCTCCAGTCTAGCCCTGCTCTCCCTCAGCTTCAAACCATTCCCCCTGTGGCCTGTCTGTAGAAACTCTCATGAAAAGTCCCCCCTGCAGCCTTTCTGTAGGATCCCTTCAGCTATTGGAAGGCAGCTCTAAGGTCCCTCCTGGAGTCTTCACTTCTCCAGGCTAGAATCTGCCTTAAACTAATAACTGAAACTGCAAAACACTTTTGGAATTTCCAGCATTGCTTGTGAGCATCAACTATGGATTTTCATCAGGGTCAGCATACTGCAACTGAATTTATCCATTTGGTTTTGGCTGAAACTGAGCAAAATCGATGTAGTTATCAGCTTGGTAGTGAGATCTGAAAGCAAACACTTAACAATCCTCACTGAATCTCAATGTTTTACAAATTGTAGTGAAACTCAAGAAGAGAAAGTCACATTTGAACAGGGATCTGTCATTCCAAAGGAGACAGGAGGAAGCAGAAGACAGTTTGCTGTACATTTCTGACTGAGATTCCATGAAAGGTCTTAAATCAAAGCTTGGCTTTTGTTCATTTGACTGAAGCTTGGCAGTATGTAGCACTGCATAAAAATAACCATTTTAATGCATGCAGTGTTTGCAGTCATTGAAAATAAGCATCAGTAGTCTGCCAGCCACTTAAAGCAGAAGTGCAGTCTGGGGAACCACAGGAAGGTGAGAAAGAATTTTTTGTTCTCCCATCCCCTGCTGCAATGCTCCCAAGCAAAGCAAATTAGCCCCCAGATGGGCTGATTTTTGTTAAAATTAAACATTTTTGAATGATCCTTCCCCAAATAACTAAGGAATCAGGAACATATACAAGTGGACATCTTTATACCATTTCACAAACTTTCCTTGTGATGTATTTTTCTTTGATGCTTTAATTCAGCTCTTAAAAAGTGACACAGACCCAAGTGAATCAAAACTACCAACCAATGGCTGGGACATAAAACCATTGAATCATTGTGGTTGCAGAAGACCTTTAAGATTATCCAGCCCAACCATTCTGTAACTCTGCCAAGGCTGAGGCTAAACCATGACCCTCAGCACCACAGCTCTGCCTTTTTTCAAACACCTCCAGGGATGGGCATTCAACCACCTCCCTGGGCAGCCTGTGCTGGGCTTTGAGAACCCCTTTGGGGAAGAAGTTTCGTCTGATGTCCAACCTAAATCTAACCTGGTGCAACTTGAGGCCATTTCCCCTCACCCTATCACCTTACTAGGAGAAGAGCCCAACCCCCACCTCACTCCAACCTCCTTTCAGAGCGTTGTAGAGAGTGAGAAGGTCTCCCTTCAACCTTCTTTTCTCTAGGTTAAACAAACCCATTCCATGAGCTGCTCCTCTCACAATCTGTTCTTCAGACCCTTCATCAATTTCAGATACTGAATTTCTGAACAACAATTCACTTTGGTCCTTATGTTTCTGGGTCACTACAAATGTATAAGAAACACCTCAGAGACTCCAGCTCTGTTATGGATGCTGAGGGAAGGCTTCAAGTAGACCTTCTAGTAGCCTTCCAGTATCTGAAGGGGGCCGACAGGAAGGCTGGGGAGGGACTATTGACAAGGTCTTGTAATGATAGGATGAGGGGCAATGGGTTTAAACTGGCAGAGGGGAGATTGAAACTGGATGTTAGGAGGAAGTTCTTTGCAGTGAGGGTGGTGAGACACTGGCACAGGTTGCCCAGGGAGGTTGTGGCTGCTCCCTCCCTGGAGGTGTTCAAGGCCAGGTTGGATGAGGCCTTGAGTGACCTGTACTAGTGGGAGGTGTCCCTGCCTATGGCAGGGGGTTGGAACTAGATGATCCTTGAGGTCCCTTCCAACCTTACCATTCTATGATTCCATGATTCCTTGCTCACAGAGGGTTTTCTCAGAAGAGGACAAGACTGTGGCAGCCCTCTCTCCATTCTGTCTCAAATCTACCACCTATAGACAACAACTACACACAAATATATGTCCAAGATGCCTAAAGGAAAACTCTGGCACTGTGCATGGTCCACTGGGAAACAGTTCATCAGCAAGCTAAGGGGCAAGTTTAGCAAAGCAGTTCAAAAGGCTACATTTCTTCTTCACAAACATTCTTGAGGTCCCTTCCAACCTTACCATTCTATGATTCTATGATTCAGATCCTGGAAGCTTCAGCCCAACCACAGTGAGACCAAATTAGCTGGACCAGGTAGAAAAGTTTCAATGAAGAAAAAAAATCAAACAAAATCAATCCTATAGATTTGAGTACTGTGTCCACCTCTGGAGTCTTCAGCACAAGGAAATGAACCTGTTGGAACACGTCAAGAGGCCACAAGAATGATTCAAGGGCTGGAAGCCCTCTGCTGTGAGGCCAGGCTGAGAGAGTTTGGCTTGTTCAGCCTGGACAAGGCTCCAGGGAGACCTTCTGGTGGCCTTTCAGTGCATAAAGAAGCTGATCAGAAATCTGAGGACAGACTTTTGAGCAGGGTCTGTTGTGACAGGACAAGGAGTGATGGTTTGAACTAAAAGAAGGAGATTTTGACTGGAGAGAAGGAAGAAATATTTGACATTGAAAGTGGTGAGACCCTGACCCAGGTTGCCGAAAGAGGTGGGAAATGCCCCATGTCTGGAACCATTGCAGCTCAGGTTGTTCAGGGTCCAAGCAACCTGTGCTAGTTGGAGATGTCCCTGCTGACTTCAGGGGATTGGACTGGATGAGCTTTAAAGGTCCCTTCCAACCCAACCCATTCTAGAATTCCATGCAATGTTCTCATTATGAACTTCCCATTAAGCTGAAGTTCTCTGTTGGAGTGATGTCTCTCCCCACAGGCCAAGCCAGAATGTCCAATTTGAATTTAAAAGAAGTGTAACAACAAAAACCACTAAGAGGAGCTGCCTGACAAGGGCAGCAACAAAGCACCACAAGGTAGAAAGGTCTCAGCAGTTAGAGCAGAATGGGGAAGGAGATGTTTAAACACAATCCCAACTTCAGCTTTACTGGTACTCTGTTTGCCTGCTTCTGACAGATTGAGCAGGGGATGCCTGACATGGAGAAGTTGCATCAAGAAGGGTAATTAGTCACTGACTCTTAACACAAGAAATATGAGGAATCTTGGGTTTTGGCTGAAAATGAGACACATCCTCATGTTTTAATTGCACATTAATTCATTGCTGTGAAATCACAGACTCACAGATTGAATTGAGTTGGAAGGGACCCTCAAAGATCATCTTGCCTGCCCTCTCTGCAATAAGCAGGGACACCTCCAACTAGGTTGCTCAGGGCCCCATCAAGCCTAATCTTGATCATTCCCAGAGATGGGGCCTCCACCATATCTCTGGGCAACCTGTTCCAGTATTTTACCAACCTCATTGTGCAGAACTCCCTCCTGATGTCCATCCTAAATCTGCTCTGCTCCAGTTCCAAACCATTGCCCCTTGTCCTATCCCCACACCCCCTTCTAACCAGTCCCTCCTCAGCCTTCCTGTAGGTCCCCTTCAGATATTGAAATAAAACCATAAGGTCTCTCCTGAGCCTTCTCCTCCCCAGGCTGAACAGCCCCAACTCTCTCAGCCTGCCTTCATATGAGACCTCCTACATCCCTCTGATCATCTTTGTGGTCTCCTCTGGACCCACTTTAGCAGGTCCATATCCTTCTTTTATTGGGGGCCCCTGAAAAATAGGCAGCAAATGAGACATCTACTCATGGTGTCCAGAAAAGATGTGAAGCTGTATCCAGGTACAGATGATACACTCTAAAAAAAATATATAAATCTGTGTTGCTCCCCAACAGTTGAGAAAGAGTCTCATGTATTGTTTCAGCACTAGGGAGATTCAAACCCTGAGAGAGCCATTCTTTACTGGAGGAGGAAACTGAACAAGCAAATCATCAAGAGACATGATTAATAGGTTTGAACCTGGAAATTCCCTGAGCCTTCACAAGTGCAGCAAGCCTACAGAGATGTTTGTCATCATCAAACACAAGGGCAATGATCCTGCTCTGTAAAAATATTATTGAAGAGCCAAGAACCACTTGTGCTTCTCCATTCTTGAGGCTGCTGAGTTCTAGTGAAAACTGAATGTTACAAATTAGTGATTGTTGGGCATTCCTGAGCCCCACAGGTGGCCTTTGCCAGGCACCAGTCTGTGGCCTTGCCTGCAGCCTGCTTGAGATGTGGTATGGGGAGGGAAGGCAGAATAGTTGGGGATGTTAAGTGTTGTCAGGAGGAGCCACATAGAATCATAGAATGGTAAGGTTGGAAGGGACCTCAAGGATCATCTAGTTCCACCCCCCTGCCATAGGCAGGGACCCCTCCCACTAGCACAGGTCACTCAAGGCCTAGTCCAATCTGGCCTTGAACCCCTCCAGGGAGGGAGCAGCCACAACCTCCCTGAGCAACCTGTGCCAGTGTCTCACCACCCTCACTGGAAAGAACAACATCAGCATCAGCTACACGTCAGGACAGGCTCATACTGCAGAGAGTCAAATGCTTCAGCCTTCATACAGCTTCAGCCGACTTCATACAGCCTCAGAAGCCTCCATACAGCCTCAGCATCACTGAAGGAACAAACAGCAATGAGACTTTGTACCAAGACAACTGCAAAACTCAGCCATGGGCTGATGCCTTCACTCACAAACTCATTTCTGACACCAGTGACTCAGGATACAACTGTGCCAGCAGTGACGTCAAAGGCTGCCTTAGCAGTGCACTGATAGGAGATTCCCAAAACAACACCCAGCTCCCCTTCTTGATTTTGGCACTGTGCACCTTGACAAATGTCACAAGGAAGAGCCCTCGTACTTTCACACTTGATAGTACCTGAGAGGAGTGGCTGACACCCTGCCAGGCTCTGCTGTCACTCAGTGAGACCTAGACAGGCTGGAAACTTGGCTTTAGGCTGGGAGGGAATGGTGAGATACTGAAACAGGTTGCTCAGGAAAGTTATGGGTGCTCCCTCCCTGAAAAAATGCAAGGCCAGGTTGGATGAGGCCTTGAGCAACATGGTCTAGTGGGAGGCCTCCCTGCCCATGGCAGGGGCGGTGGAACTAGATGATCTTCAAGGTCCATTCCAACTCAAACCACTCCATGAATCTATGATTCTGTGATTCTATGATTCTGTAATATTTGGTTCTGTTGTTCTATGATTCTATGGTTCTAAGATTCTATGATTCTGTAATATTTGGTTCTGTTGTTCTATGATTCTATGGTTCTAAGATTCTATGATTCTGTAATATTTGGTTCTGTTGTTCTATGATTCTATGGTTCTAAGATTCTATGATTCTGTAATATTTGGTTCTGTTGTTCTATGATTCTATGGTTCTAAGATTCTATGATTCTGTAATATTTGGTTCTGTTGTTCTATGATTCTATGGTTCTGTGATTCTATGGTTCCATAGTTCTATGATTCTGTAATATTTGGTTCTGTTGTTCTATGATTCTATGGTTCTGCAGTTCTGTGATTCTATGGTTCTGCAGTTCTGTGATTCTATGGTTNTTCTGTGGTTCTGTGATTCTATGGTTCTGTGGTTCTGTGATTCTATGGTTCTGTGATTCTATTATTCTATGGTTCTATGATTCTTTGGTTCTATGGTTCTGTGATTCTGTGGTTCTATGATTCTCTAGTTCTGCGATTCCCTGATTTTGTGATTCATCGATTCTGTGATTCTGTGTACAGTCCTCACTAGCACATGAATGCTACTAGGCAAAACCATCTCTGATTATTCTTTTTTCTTTTTTTTCTTTCTTATTTTTTTCCCCCTAGGCAGATTTAGGGAAAATGAAGGGAGGGAAAAAAAAAAAAAAAAGGCGTGCTGGTTTTGGAATGTGAGCAGTAAAGATCATTACCCTGAGCACTGACACCTTGTATAACTTGACAAATGATGTGACTTTTGGGTAAACATGAACATGCCATAAAGGAGGTGTTCGGACATTAATTAAAAAAAAATCAAGTCTGCAGGCTGGGTAATGAGCCAGAAAAAGGTCTGATTTTTCAAACAGGCATTACAAGGCATGAATTATGTCCTTAGCTATTTGCAAGTATTTATTAGCTCAGATTTATTGAAAGCTTTAGAATCAGAGGCTATCTTCAGCAAGCAAGAGAACGTGGGATAAATACACTTTGCCATGCATTTTGTAATGCCATTCATACTTGGGCAGATCCGTTTGCAGGTGTGCAGATGACATCAAGCTGAGTGGTGCTGTCGATAGGCCAGAGGGTTGGGATGGCATCCAGAGGGACCTGGATGAACTGGAGAAGTGAGCCCAGGTGAACCTCATGGGGTTCGACAAGAGCAAGTGCAGGGTTCTGCACCTGGGCTGGAACAATCCTCACTATCCATAGAGGCTGGGGGATGAGGTGATAGAAAGCAGCTCTCTGGAAAAGGACTTGGGAGTGCTGGTGGGTGAGAAGCTCAACATGAGCAGACAGTGTGAGCTTGCAGTCCAGAAGGTCAATCACGTCCTGGGCTGCAATCAAAGCAGCGTTGCCAGCAGATCCAGAGAGGTGATTCTGCCACTTCATTCTGCTCTGCTGAGACCTCACCTGGAGTACTGTGTCCAGCTCTGGAGCACTCAATACAGGAAGGACACAGAGCTGATGGAGAGGGTCCAGAGGAGGCCCACGAAGATGATCAAGAGGTTGGATCAGCTCTGCTATGAGGATGCTGGAGGTGTTCATACTGGAGTAAAGGAGGCTCTGGAGAGACCTAATAGCAGCCTGCCAATACATGAAGAGGGCTACAAGAAAGATGCAGAGAGACTGTTTGCAAAGGCCTGCAGTGGCAGGACGAGGGGAAATGGCTTCAAACTAGAGCAGAACAGATTTAGATTGGGTGTTAGGAACAAGTTTTTTTACTATGAGGATGGTGGAACACTGGAACAGGTTGCCCAGGAGGTGGTTGTGCCCCCAGCCTTAGACATACATTCAAAGCAAGGCTGGATAGGGCTCTGGGCAACTTGATCTAGTGGAAGATGTCCCTGCTGACTGCAGAGAGGGTTGGACTGGATGACCTTTGAGGTCCCTTCCAGCCTGGACCATTCTATGACTGCATGATTTGAACCCCAGTTTACATCACCTGGGACTCTGGCTCAAGATGAAGGTAGTGGTGGTTACCTCCCTTGGCTATTGAAAATGTACAGCTGTTTGGACTGCCCCTTTCACCCAGGGAAGAAGGACTGCTGGGCACACAGGAATCTCAACAATCATCAGAACTTTTCTGTGGGCTTTCACGAGCCACAAACTTGAGCAGAGCTGGTGGGAGTTTTGCTGAGTAAGAACAAAGCAGAAATCCCAGAGCTTGCCTCTGATACAGGTGCACAGAACAGCTCAGAAACAGTTTGCAACAGAGCCCTCAGTGAAGCCACAAAAGTTGGCCAGATAAGGTGGAAATAACATCACTAGAAATACCATGAAACCGGATAGCACACATTACCCTACCCAAAAAACCTGAGAGACTGTTTAATTTGGATGGGTTCTCAAATAGCTCAGAACTAAAGTAACCTGTGGTGGGCACAACGACCCAGAGGAAATACTGGAGCTGGTGTGTCATACATACACCCTTCAGCCTGGCTGCTGAGACAGGACTTCCAAATGCATCTGAGGGGCCTGTGCTCCACGTGCCAAGGCACATTTACTTCACTAAATGTCTGTCAAAGTTTGTGCAAAGCTAATAAAAATGGAAGTGACAATTAAAAAAAGCAATTTGGGGCTCTGAATGTATTTGTTCTACTGTAAAAGGGAGAGGACAAAGTAAAATAGAAAAGATGTTGTAGAGTCATAGAATGGCTCAGGCTGTAAGAAACCTTAGAGATCATCTAATCCAACTCCCCTGCCCTTCAACTTAAACCAGGTCACTCAAGCTCCCATGCCACCTGGCCTTGAACACCCCCAGGGAGGAGTCATCCACAATCACTCTGGACAATCCAGGAGTTGTTCAGCCCAGAGAAGAGAAGGCTCCAGGAAGATCTAATAGCAGCCTGCCAGTACCTGAAGGGGTCAAAGGCCTTGCAGAAGTGCAGACAGATCGCACCCATAGTGTTGTCTCTTGTCCACTGACACAGTCACTTTATCATAGAAAGCCACTAGGTTGGTCAGGCAGGTGGAGGGAGGCTGGAAAAAAAGGAGGCTCTGGGAAGACTTAACAGCAGCCTGCCAGTACCTGAAGAGGGATACAAGAAAGATGCAGAGAGACTGTTTGCAAAGGCCTGCAGTGATGGGACAAGAGGCAATGGCTTCAAACTAGAGCAGAGCAGATTTAGATTGGATGTTAGGAACAAGTTCTGCACCATGAGAGTGGTGGAACACTGCAACAGGTTGCCCAGGGGGATGGTTGAGGCCCCATCCCTGGAGATATTCAAGGTGAGGCTCAACAGAGCTCTGGGCAACCTGATCTAGTTGAGGATGTCCCTGCTGACTGCAGAGGGGTTGGACTGGATGATCTTTGGAAGGTCCCTTCCAACCCAGACCATTTCATGATTCTATGATTCTGCAATTCTACCTGTGCCATCTCAGCTAATCATTAGCATTAAGCTCAAAGAGAAAACCAGCAAAGAGCAATCAGCAAGCACGCAAGGCCACCACCTAAAGAAGAGCCAACTTGTGCCACGCTTGGGGCGAGAGGTTCAGTTCAAACACACAATCTGCCAACTTTCCATTTCTTCCAACCCTGCTAATAGAGTTCTTCAATCTGGTAGTAGAAGCTGCACGTTAGAAAAAGCCAGGGACAGAAACATTTGCTTTGGCACTGGCAGCTCCTCAGACTTTTCCAGTTTGAACAATGCTAAATGACTTCACCCTGATCTTTTTTTTTTTATTTTTTCTTCTGAATCCTGCATTTATTTATTTATTTATTTATGTACCTGAATTCTGCTTTTTTTTTTTTTTTCCCCCCTGAATCTTTCCCTTTTTTCCCCCTGAATCCTGCTTTTTTTAAATTTATGTTTTGGCATCCTGCTTATTTATTTATTTATTTATTTATTTATTTTTCTGAATCCTGCTTTTTTAAATTTTTTTTTCTGAATCCTGCTTTTTTTTCCCCTGAATCCTGCTTTTTTAATTTATTTTTCTGAATCATGCTTTTTTATTTATTTTTTTTTCTGAATCCTGCTTTTAGAAAATTTTTTCCTGAATCCTGCTTCTATTTATTTATTTATTTTTCTGAATCCTGCTTTTTTAAATTTTTTTTTCTGAATCCTGCTTTTAGAAAATTTTTTCCTGAATCCTGCTTCTATTTATTTATTTATTTTTCTGAATCCTGCTTTTTTTAAAAATTTTTTATCTCAATCCTACTTCTATAAATTTTTTTTCTGAATCCTCCATCTTTTTTGTGAACCCTGGTTTTTTCCCCTGAATCCTGTTTTTTTCTGAATCCTGCTTTTTTTTGTTTTAATCTTGCTTTTTAAAAAAAAATTTAATCCTACTTTTTAAAATTTTTCTTTTCTGAATCCTGCTTTTTTAATTTTTTTAATCCTGCTTTTAAATTTTTTCCCTGAATCCTGTTTTTTTAATTTTTTTATCCTGCTTTTAAATTTTTTTTCCTGAATCCTGCTTTTTAATTTTTTTTAATCCCGTTTTTTAATTTTTTTCCTGAATCCTGCTTTTTAAATTTTTTTTAATCCTGCTTTTAAATTTTTTTTCCTGAATCCTGCTTTTTAATTTTTTAATCCTGCTTTTTAATTTTTTTCCTGAATCCTGCTTTTTTTGTTTTTCTGAATCCTGCTTTTTAAATTTTTTTTTCTGAATCCTGCTTTCAAATTTTTTTTTAATCCTGCTTTTTAAAATATCTTTTAATCCTGCTTTTAAAAATATTTTTTAATCCTGCTTTTTATTTTTTTTTCTGAATCCTGTTTTTTTTTTTCAAATCCTGCTTTTTAAAATCTTTTTTAATCCTGCTTTTCATTTTTTTTCTGAATCCTGCTTTT
>WBNM01002586.1:2889-13873 GCA_013399055.1 Ramphastos sulfuratus
TGCCCAGGGAGGTTGTGGCTGCTCCCTCCCTGGAGGTGTTCAAGGCCAGGTTGGAGGAGGCCTTGAGTGACCTGTACTAGTGGGAGGTGTCCCTGCCTATGGCAGGGGGTTGGAACTAGGTGATCCTTGAGGTCTCCTTCCAGCCTTACCATTCTATGATTCTATGATATATATATATATATTAATTTTTTAACTTACAGACCTATATTCCAACTGCTCTTTCCTCTCTTTTCTGCTGTTTGAGAGCTTGCCTACAACCCTTTCTGTGTATGGCATTTTCTCAGCATTTTCCCTTTTTATTGTCTAATTCTCAATCTGCCACTTGTCCACCAAGGCAGCAAATTTTACACACAGTAGCCTACACTTATGTATGTGTTGGTTGGGATTATGAAATATGCTTGTGCTTAGAATAAAAGGCATCACTTTGCCAACTCCCTAGTTGAGGGCTGTTTACTGTTATTTAAGTTATGTCACGCAGGGAAATTACACTTACTTAATTTATTTCCAAGGAGCTTCAGATCCAACCTTACCAAGACTATTTATAGCATGGGCAGCAACATATTGTATCATTTTTTAATCCAAGGTAAGAGTTCCTTAGCAGGACCCAACTGCCACTTGGGTCAGCACAGTCAGATGAAAGAACTTCTGCTTCTTTGTGCCTCAATTCTCTCTTCTCAGTTTATGTAACTCAGAAGATTGAATGATAAAAGCTATAAGGTAATTGGGGCGGGGGAAAATAAAAGGAAGGGGGGAAAATTGTATAATTTTTCATCAGGATTAATTCTCCTCTGATTTATCTACTGTGTCCATATTAATCCTCTGCAAAGGATTTTTTTTCCTAAGTATACTGGGTACTGAGGAAGCATTTAGTCCCATGCTGTGCTAAAGAGCTGGAAGAGCTGTTCACTAGCAAAACTGTTGCAAGCCAGCACTGCCTGTGCAAATACCTTAAGCAGAAATGTTAACTAATCACATTAAACTGGAAAGAAATCTATAAGGCAGGAAAAATAATTGTCACTACAGTTCTGACATCCTGATGAAAGATGAGAACCTGTGAGAGAGTAAGACAGAGAAAAATGTGGGTCTGCATCTCAGAGCAGCTATCTATTTTCCAGGAATAATTCAATTGTTGTGGCAGGGGTTTCTGTCCCAACTTTTGTAGCTGTTTCAGATCTCAATGCCTGTGTAAAGCTCCAGTTCATCACACTGGCTGCTGGTCAGAGTAAGATCTGTTAAGACTGCTAACATCTGCATTTGGGTCAACAGGACAGAGCAGTGGGAGGGCTGAGGGAAGATCAGCCCTCACTCACTAGGACAGTGCTCAGATATCCCTATCTAAGAAGCATCTTTTGGTTTAGGATAGATTTTATGGGGAATATCAAAGAAAATAAGCAGCAATGCAATTTTCTGGGTGACCAGATAGCCACCACGCTTTCAGCCAGCTCTGCAGAGGAATCCAATAATGCAGTAGCTCCCCTACAGGCACTGCAGAGAGTACAGTGAGACCTTCCTTAAGATCTTTCTAGAAGGGAGCTTCGGTTAAACTCACTACTTTCCTTGGCTATAGGTTGAAGAAGTTTGCCTCTGCACCTGCAAATTCCAAATATTAAATGAGGGTTGGACTTCATGGGAGGTCCCTTCCAACCCCTAATATCATGTGATCCTGTGAAACTGTGGTACCATCAATGTGTTTTTTAAGAATAAAGTGATGCTCAGGGTCTACTGCATAGCCACTGTCAGTGTAGCTTGCATTAACCCACAGGACACCACTTTCCAACCCCTCCAGCCAAGCAGTCACTGAACCAGTGCATATCTGGTAATTAGCAGGGGGATGATGAGTCAGCCCTTTTTGATAACAGGAAAAATAGCTCATGTAACACAACACTGTGCATTGATCCTTTTTGGATCAAGGGAAAAAAAAGATTTTGCAGAGGCATCAGATCATCAGGAAAAGAGGCAAATATATAGCTCTCTTTGATAAGACAGTCCCTTGTGCATTAGGTCTTGTTCTAATCACTTCAGTGCTCCAAAACACAGACATATAAAACTGAACATGGTGCAAGCTGAAGAAATAAAAGCAATATTGAGAACTGTGACCTCAATTTAAGAAAAGCTGGGTGAAGAAAAAACAAAACAAAAAACCCACATATTACTTTGAGTGAGGATGAAGTGATAACATGATAATTATCTTTCCATTTCTGAAGATTATTTGAGTTAAACAAAGAAATAAGATCTGTGGGGTTGAAAGGCTGTATAGGAAAAAGATGACCAATTTTTTTGCTTTGCTTTCCATAGGCTATGAAATAGTTTCTCTTGGGAAACAGAGAAGGTTTGGGACATAGCATAAACCCAGGGTGGGGGGAGGGGGAAAGTACAGAAAGATGTATTGACTGTCTTTTAGTTCTAATTTCTCTTTCTCGTGTGTGTGTGTGTTGCAAAACACCTTTTGAGGCATCCAGATTATGTTGGGGGCATGCAACTTAACCTATTTTATGGTAGCTCTCTGTAGTAGTTTCCTTATCCTTATTTATTTACTCTTATTTATTTATTGGACGACTTCTGGTAGGCATTAGATTTTTACTACAACTTGCTATATTGGAATGCTTCAATTCCAGAAAGATGAGAAGGCATTAGAAAATATTTAATAGTCATTTTTAAAAGGAAAGGGTTGGAAGTGATTTTACTTTTCAGGGGTCTCTGCTAAGTGACTGCACTTTCTGAAGTTAACAGGATGTTTTTGTAGTCAGTGTCTGCTTCTAAAAATGGTAAAAATCGATGCTTAAAGTCATTGCTGAGGACTTATATGCAGAAAGGTTCTTGTGCTTGCTCCTATGGAAGCCAGGGTCACTACTAAATCTGCTGTGCCAGAAAGTAAAAGGTCATGCCTGTGGTGAGGAACAGACAACCAAGGTAGCCTTAAACTGGCCAACAAGGTCTTCCTTTCCATATACATTATACTCAGTGTAAAGCTGAAGGATCACAAGGCTCAAGCTCTCTTCTGCAATAGCTGGCATCCAAGGAGAACTCTGCCCATTCTGCCTTCTATCCCAGTCTGTGAGTTCCTGAATCCAGCTCCAGCATCCAGCACCTGAGGTCCAGTCTGGGACTTCTCAGTGCCTGTCCAGAGCATCAGTCCTGATGGTGCCATAATTGCTGCCAGGGGGGTTGGGTTAAGTACTGGCTATGTACATAGAATCATAGAATGGTAAGGTTGGAAGGAGACCTCAAGGATCATCTAGTTCCAACCCCCTGCCATCGGCAGGGCCACCTCCCACTAGTACAGGTCACTCAAGGTCTCATCCAACCTGGCCTTGAACACCTCCAGGGAGGGAGCAGCCACAACCTCCCTGGGCAACCTGTGCCAGTGTCTCACCACCCTCACTGGAAAGAACTTCCTCCTGACATTTAGTCTAAATCTTCCCTCTGCCATATTTAAGTATATTTTATTTTATTGCTCTTTTCATTAAAGTTGGTTTAGTTTTTCAACCCATAACTATCTCTCCCTTTCTCTCACCCTTTTGGAAGAAAGCATCTGTCAGTTGTCTAGTGGCTGGCCCAACTCTAACTCATGAAAATGATTTGTTGGAGTGGCATTATCTTGATACAACTTTAAAATGATTTTCTATTTCTGCTGACCAATTAAAGCTGATAGAAATCTCAGTAGAGAAGAAAGATTTCAACAGAACATTGTGTTTTGAAAATTAATTTTCTCTTTCCTCTCCAGAATTTAGATTTAAAGCTATTTCAAGTTCTTTTCTTTACATTCTGCCTAATTTAGGCTCTGCTCCCAAATTTATAAAGTTCCCAGGGGAAAAAAAACCAAAAAAAACCCCAAAAACCAAAACATGTCCTCTTCTACATACTGGAAGCATAGAATCAGAATGTCACAGAACCACAGAATATAATTTGGTTGGAAGAGACCTTGAAGTTCATCCAGTCCAAACTGAAGGGTCAACACTACTCCATGCCTCAGACCTCATTCCCCCTACTCCATGCAGTGCTGTTTCTTTTATTTATCTTAATATTGTATCTCTTTATTCAATCTGTTCAGTGTTTTTCCAAGACACTCACTGTAGCTTCTTAGTTTTGAAGTAATGTTCTGCTTGTCTGCCCTGCCTCCTTTCAAGCACTGAATAATGACAAACAGATCTTGCAAAAAAAAAAAATCTTTTCACTGATGTTTACATTGAGGAACAAAAAAATTCAGAGAGAGATAAGGTATCACTTTTCACCAAACATGTTACTCAAGCTCTATATCCTACATCTTGATTTGCTGCAATGTTTATAACAACACATTTTATGTATAATGCCATGAAGTGATGACAATCTGCTCCACTGCCATGCTGTGATGTTGAATTAATAGGAAACAAGGTGAGGGCAGAGCAGGCAACGATTGGATGTGTTAACTTCATGATTAACCATTGGGTTCTTAATAAAGTCATCCTTTACAGAGCAGACTGCCAAATATTTTTGTCACTTCCACAATGTTTTGTCAAAATATATGACCTTGAAAGTCACCTTTAAAAGTTATCTTAATATTTCCAACAACTGAGGCTAATGCAGCTTTTGTGAACTCCAGCAAGAGCACACCTGGTGCGCAAAATAATCACTGAGGCTGTACAGAGGGAAGCAAGTTGCAAGAGGATGCACTTCAGCTCCTTCAGTTGAACTAAACTTGATGCATGATAGTTGTTAATTATGCCAGAATGTTTTTTTTAACTTGAATAGAAAGTAGAAAAATCAGTGCCTACCATTTCCATCGCTTTGGTAGATCACTGAGCACAAAAGCACTTGCTCAGTTTCAAGACCATCAGCTGCTTACTGCAAAATTATTAGCTGCTTGGCTTGCTGCACTGTTTCTGGATGGGCACCAGATGTGCCCTCAGTGCACAGAAGGATTATCATGACATAAGCTGGTCTGCCCTCCTTATCTTTCAGTGCAACTACTTAGACCTTTTCAGGTCATGGTATAGAAAATCAGCAGCAGCCATTCTTGCCTACAGACCATACCTTAAATGGCAAACCCAGGCTGATTCTCAATATTTGTTGGCATCTCTATTGCCTCCATCATAAGGGAGCTGGAATCAAAATACAGTATCACACTATAGCAGAATCACAGAATAACAGAGGTTGGAAAGGCCCTCTGGAGATAGAATCCAACTGCCCCTACCAAAGCAGGATCAGCTAGGGCAGGCTGCACAGCAAAACATCCATGCAGGTTCAGTTACTTTTCACAGTATCACCAAGGTTGGAAGAGACCTCAAAGATCATCAAGTCCAACCCATTACCGCAGACCTCAAGACTAGTCCATGGCACCAAGTGCCACGTCCAACCGTGCCTTGCACACCTCCAGGGACAGTGACTCCACCACCTCCCTGGGCAGCCCAGTCCAGTGGGGAATGACTCTCTCAGTGAAGAACTTTCTCCTCACCTCAAGCCTAAACTTGCCCTGGCACAGCTTGAGACTGTGTCCTCTTGTTCTGGTGCTGGCTTTTGTCCTTCCTGGCTGCTGTTTGCCTATTCTTAAAGGCATTTGGTGCTGGAGATGGCAGAATTTCTCCAGGCCCATCCATTATTAGGCTCTATAATCTTAATATCGCAAGGTTGGTTTTTTTTTTTTCCCCTTGGTGTTTAACAAGAATCTTCCTTATTTGAGCTGAAGTCTCTCCCTCCCTCTGCAACCCTCCACGGGCTAACCCAGACATATTTTTCTGCTCTTTGCTGTAATCTTTTAGATATTTAAAGACATTTTCAGTACCCTTTTCCATCTACTCTTCTTTATAATAGCAAATAGAATTTCTCAAGTCTTGCCTCTACAGTTAATGTTTGTTGTAACTGTGGTGATTGCTACAATGCAGCACTGAGCACACTACAACCCCCAGACTATATGACCTGCATATAGGATCCACAGGAACTCAGACATGCCCCAGCAGCTTCTAACACACAGAATCACAGAATGCTTTGGGTTGGAAGGGACTAGAGGCAGGAGAACACAGCAAACAAAGATTCAATCCCTGTGAAGCTTACACTCCAGGTATGAGTAAGAGACAGCAAGTAGGGTATAAACAAATAGGCACAGTGGTTGTTTAGCAGTTAATTACTTAATTACTTAATTATTGTTAAAACAACAACAGCTTTTCTTAATTACCTTTTTAAACAACATAGCAAAATAGAGTTTGAAGGTTATGTTGACAGCAGATAGAAAAACAGTTCCACAGATACTGATCTCAAACATGGGCAGTAGCTAAAAGGAAAGAACTAAGATGCCTATTTTAAATGTAGTAAGTAAGAGCTGAAGCTCTGAAAAAGAGGTTAGGTAGCAGCAGGAGTTAATATATTGACAGTAATTGGAAGTCATAGGGTGGGGCTGAGTTATGAAAGAAAAAAAAAAGACTTCTCCATCTCAATAGTCCATATTGAGTAGGAAAAAGGTTTGAGCAGGGCTCTTTTACATGGGATCAAGAAAATTTTACCTGCTCATTGCACATGAATTTAGTCAGAAGATGGATTAGGTAGTAGTGAATGAAAGCACCCTCCAAAAGGAGCAAGCAATAACTAACCAAGCTGCTCAATGCACAACTGAAACCCCTGTTTGGGCAGGCTGTCATAGGTCAGTCAATAGTAACAGTTTAATGATATATACACACCTTCACTTTCATGCATTTTGGAGACAGCTCTGCCTTAGTTTCTGCATTTGCATTATATGGCTGTGTCTAGTCTTTGTTAACCAGTATGAGAAATACAATATCTAGAAAACAAATTATTTTGGATATATTTAATCTAAAGTCTTTCAAGATTTTTTTTTTAATGTTAGCCTTAGAAATATAGTAGCAAGGAAGTAAAATTTTGTCACATCCTTGCCCCTATGAACCAAAGTTAACCCAATAATTATTGTGCCTTCCAGAAATAAATCCAACTGAATCTCTGAAATAAAAGCTAACAGTCATAGGCAGAAGCCTACAATTTTTAAGGTTATAAAACATCCAGTAAAAACTCAAGTTTTCCTACAATTGTTTTTATATATCTCTACAGATGTGAGATCCATGCTGATATTCTCTAGAACTACTGCCTAAGAAGAAAACTTCCTATTTAACTTTAGTAGAGCTTATACAACATACACTGCAATTAAGAATCCACAGCTGCAACAGGGAGTTTAGACTATTACTATTTACTACACAAAAGCCTTATTTGTTCACTTTCAATAAAAGCTAAAATGAAAACCTTAGTAACTGAAATTCTTCCCTTTTGATCATCATTCAGTCACAAAATACCCTTAGATTTTCTACAGCATGCTCACAATGCCTACATGAGCTGAGTGAATCAAGACCTCAAAATTCTCACCTGCCAAGTCTGCTCCTCAGGCTCCTTCTATCAGAGGTTGGTAGAATAAATCTAATGTTTTTGTATCACAAATATTTGTAGTATTGCAATAGGTCACCAATACTTGGCACTGCAAAGCCCTCATGGGTTTGCCTCCCCTCTTGCTGCTGCTGGTTAGCAGAGTGGTGATTTCAGATGTGAGTGAGCAGGAAACCAACAAGAGAGAAATGAGCAGGTGGGAAACTTTAAGGAAACCATCACAGTGTGGGAGTCTGGGGCTCATTTATGTATTTGCTCTATCTTACTAGAAGTTGAGTTTCATTGTTTCTGTATAGGCAATCCATTTTTCAGCTATGTGGCTAAGAGAAATCATTCCAAAGTCTGAAGTGAATGTAATTTTTTGCTGGTTCAGAAATTGTTCGAGACTTTGTGACATACAAGCTGAGCATTAGTGAGGCCAAGAGATTCTGAAACAAAGCAGTACTGGGGGTTATAAAGGAAAAAAAAAAAAACTTGATGACAAAAGATATTTAAAATATGTAAGCCCTCTCTATTGAGTGATAGCTTATTCAAATACTTCTGTTACCAATTGAGGTAGGTAGGGCATCTTCTGGAGTGATCCCTATTTAGATTCAAAATGATCCCTATTTACAGAAATCACAGAATCACAGACTATCAGGGGCTGGAAGAGAGCTCAAAAGCTCATCCAGTCCAACTGCCTTACAGAGCAGGATCACCTACACCAGATCACACAGGAACACATCCAGGTGGGTGTTGAGTATCTCCAGAGAAGACTCCATAGCCCTCCTGGGCAGCCTGTTCCAGTGTTCTGGCACTCTCATAGGAAAAAATATTCCTCCTCATGTTTCCATGAAACTTCCTATGCCTCAGCTTCCACCCATTGCCCCTTGTTCTGTCATTGGGCATCACTGGGCAGAGCCTGGCTCCATCCTCTTGGCACTCATCCTTTACATCTTGATAAGTATTTATGAGGTCAGCCCTCATTTAGATTCAAAAAGTCTGCAAAAGTTGGCTGAGACTTGCAATTCTGCTCTGAGCTAAGCTTCCATGCAAAACAAATAGCCTTATTTATGTCCCTTTTTGCAACTTCCCCTCTGTTTTCTCTTTAGTCCAGAAACTTTAATGACATTGGGACTTGGGTGCTAAAAGAGTAGCCTAATTAGCACATTTTCCTCTCATGCAATGAAATGTCCACCTAATAGACCATGCTGGCCAGAAACAACAGTTGTTATAAATTAGGTATGCCTGCTTGTATTCTGATGCTCAATTAGGTTAATAATTCTGGTCTAAACCAGTCAGTCTGTTTTGCCAGCAAGACAGATTTTCATCAAAATCCATTTTAAATTCTCCATTATATTTTTCATAAAAACACATAAGCATCAACTGCTGCTTAATTCCAAGCCTGGAAAACCACACACAGTACCATCTCTGTGCTTTTCTCTCTCCCACAACCTGTCTCTGTCTGCCTGTCCACTTTCTAGCTGTCTATTTTTTTCAGTGTTAAAGAATGTATGTATGTGTAAGGGGAAGCCACAAGTGTAAAAACAAAAAGAGTGCTGTCTGACAAAACAAAGAACAATTAATGAAGGAATAAAAAAAATGTCTACAATGGAATGCCTATTATTTGCCCTTAAGTGATACATTAGGTACAGGAAATCACATTACAATTTGATGTATGTGTCACTTTAAGAGTGATTCTTGGATTGTGGAGGTAGCTTGTGTGTCATATGATGTAAGTACTTTTATTGAGTAGGTAAGTATGTAATAGCTAAAAGCCTCATAAATCAGCTAAATGCTCTCCCAATTTATAGGGAATATTTGATCTGAGCACATTACCATCCTGTGAGCCACTGAGAAAAGGGGGAGACATGAAGAGTGATGGAGATGGATATATTGGATAATCTTTTCTGATAGGTGGTATTTGGGGCTGGCTCTTCAGTGTTTGCATCTTCTGTACTTATTGGCACCTGTGCAAGTGCAATACACTAACAAATTAATTTCAGTGAGACTTGGACAGGCTGGAAGGTTGGGCAGGGAGAAACTGAATGAAATCCAACAAGGGCAAGGGTAGAGTCTTGCACATGGGAAAGAACAACTTCAAGTATCAGTATAGGTTGGGGACTGAGCTTTTGGAAGGCAGTGAAGAGGAAAAGAATCTGGGAGTCCTAGTGGATGGNGCCTAGTGGATGGTAGGATGACCATGAGCCAGCAGTGTGCTCTTGTGGCCAGGAGGGTCAGTGCCATTCTGGGGTATATTAGAAGGGCTGTGGTTAGCAGATCCAGAGAGCTTTCCCCTGCCTCTACTCTGCCCTGGTGAGGTCACATCTGGAATATTGTGTCCAGTTCTTGGTCCCTCAGTTCAAGAAGGACAGAACTGTTTGAGTCCAGTGCAGAGCCACAAGGATGATGAAGGGAATGGAACTTCTTCCTTACCAGGAGAGTCTGAGGGAGCTGGGGCTCTTGAGCCTGGAGAAGAGGACCTCATCCATGTTTACAAAGCTGTAGAGGGTGAGTGCTAAGAGGGTGTGGCCTGGCTCTGCTCGGTGATGACTTCTTTACAGTGAGGGTGTCACAGCACTGGCACAGGCTGCCCAGGGGGGTTGTGGAGTCTCCCTCTCTGGAAATATGCAAAACCCTCCTGGACACGTTCCTGTGTGATCTGGTATAGGCAATCCTGCTCTGGCAGGGGGGTTGGACTGGGTTAGCTTTTGAACTCTCCTCCAGCCCCTGACATTCTGTGATTCTGTGAAATTAAAATTTTCTCCTCACTTTAATACTTTTAAGAGCTGCTTCTTACAGGGCTAGAGCCTCCCACAATGAAACACAGGGCGGGTTTTTAATCCAGAGGTGTTTCTCTTTTAGCCACAACAGCAGTTAACAAATCACATGCTGGAGGGTTGGTCGATGTAAAATTCATCTACACATTGTTTACAGCACTGCAGTCAGCCCTCTGTTATTAAAGCAAAGAGGCACACAGTTTTCTAATTGCAACTGCAAATGGCCAACACTCAGCCTATCTCTGCACATTATTTTGTCATTGTGACAGTGAGGGACTTTGAAGAACTGCATTTATACCTCCAAAAGAAACACTACCATATGCATTCACTCTGATTCTCTTTCCTGGGATCCTTTATATAGTATTTAACAAGTGCATTAAAATGATTTCATATTTACCAGCATCTGTCTGCAATGTAGTAATCTGCACACTATGTGTACACTGTGTGTACTGAAGTCTGTGACTCCTGCTGAACTTCTGAACGTGTTGCACCATCAGAAAGCAAGGAAGTGTGATTTATTTGCCATATTGTAGTCATAAACTTAAATAACCTTCTATTTGCTGTGGTTACTTAAGAAGAGTTGTTGAGCGTGCCTCTGATTGCTAAATGGCTGCTTCAACATACTCTTGAAATTGTGATTTGTAAGGGCTGTGATGCTCTGAGGCATTGCTTGGTGGATTGTTCACCTATTCATGTTTTATACAACAGAATATCTTCCGCTTTTTGTCACATCAGAGGCCTTTAAAAAACCTTATTTCACTCAAAGACATTATTCATCAGGAAAGTGTGGAAACGGTGCCAGTCTAAAGTTTCTTTTCCTTTCTGGGCCACGCAGATAGCATAAATCACAGAGTGTCAGGGCTTGG
>WBNM01002588.1:0-63930 GCA_013399055.1 Ramphastos sulfuratus
ACTCTTACTATGAAATCACCATCATTGCTTAAGTTATTTTAATCTAAATGAACAGGAGATAACCTACAGTCAGCCCATGGCAGTTACAGATGTAAAAATGACAGGATACACTTGAATCAGGTCTCAGGTACTTTAATTGGCACCTGCTATCAAGATTTATAAACAAAGGTAAATTTTTCCTGCCTTTGTTCACACTGGATGTGGCACTTAAACTGCTGAAAGCAAAACTAGATATATATACTCAAGAGCCAAGAGAGAGGCAGCCAGCACCTTGAACCTTCCTCCAGGAACAGGTTTTACTGGAGTCAACACTTTACATAGAAGGCTAAGGACATCTGGTAAAGGACGTCAAACACAAGAAGGGCTTTTTCGAGTACATCAGTAGCAAAAGGAAGACTAGGGAAAACATCAGCTTGTTGTTGAATGAGGTGGATGATGGAGAATACAAAGAAGGAGGACCTAATGAATGCCTTCTTTGCTTCAGTCTTCACTGAAAAAAAACAGCTCTCAGGAATCCCAATCCCTGAAGTTAAGAGAAAGCCTGAAGAAAGACTCCCTTGGTCAAGGAAGATTGGGTTAGACATCCAGAAATCCATGGGCCCCCAAGGGACACACACACAAATGCTGAGGGAGCTGGCCAATGTTATTGCTAAGCCATTCTTTATCATTTTTGAAAGGCCACAGAGAACAGGAGAGGTGCCTGAGGACTGGAGGAAAGCCAGCGTCACTCCAGTTCTTCAAAAAGGGCAAGAAGGAGGACCCAGAAAATTACAGGACAGCCAAGCTCACCTCTGTCCTCAGAAAGGTGATGGAACAGCTAGCTCCTTGTGGAGGTCATCTCTAAGCATGTGCAGGAAAAGATCATCAGCAGTCAGCATGGATTCATGAAGAGGAAATCACACTTGACTAATCTGATAGATTTCTATAACAGCATGACTGGCTGTGCATGAGAGCAGTGGGCACTGTCTACCTCAGCTTCAGCAAGGCTTTTGACAGTCTCCCCACACCATCCTCAAAGGTAAGATTAGGAAGTGTGAGTTAGATGAGCGGAGAATGAGGTGGATTGAGAACTGGCTGAACAACAGAGCTTGGATAGTTGTGATTGGGGTGCAGAGCGCAATTGGAGGCCTGTACCTACAGATGTTCCCCATGGGCGATTTATCTTCTGCCAATGCTCTTTTGTTCTCCCTCAGAATTACAAGAAAATGATCCATTCTCACCAAAATAGGCCACCTAAAATTCTCACTTTAAACAGAGTAGGTTGTTTAACTGTTACTTTTTCTAATTGTTTAAAAGGTACTTTTCCCCCCTAAGGATCTGCATAAATGTGGGATAACAATTGTTAACTCTGCACAATACAGACAACTCTGAACAGATGAAGCATTTTAAGTAGTGGATAAATGGGGTAGAAGAAAAGCATCAATGATTTCCCAGATTAATAATATTTTTATTAGTAACATTCAAGAATGACAGTTCCAGTAACTACAATTTATTATTTGTTGGGTTTTATATATTCCAAAATACCCAACTTTTACAATTTCAAGTTTCGGTCCTTTGAGCTAAGATTAAAGAGCACCTAATAGTGAATTCCTCCAACATGTTCAGTTGATAGATTTCCAAAGTCTGAAGGAATGCTAGGATTATCAAAGATTGACCTCCTTTGTAACACAGGTTTTGGGCTTCCCTGATTTAATGGCTGCTTTCGTCCAGTACCTGGGGGACTTTCTTTAAGAAAAAGATCAATGCTGCTGTTTCACAGAACACAACCAACAAAATTAGCAGGCAGCCATACTACTTCTTGAGTTTCTTTTGAGCAGCCTTCTTTTTGACCATTTGTAACCTTTTCATAGCATTGAGCTGAGATTCCTGAGAAGTTGGACCTTTTAGGGAGGCTGACTGATTACCAGTATCCAACGCGGTTTTGCTTGCACTGCCCCCACTGCTACCTGCAGCCCCGCTGTTGCCATTCCCACCGCTCACCTGGCTGCTGGTGCTCGGGGCAGTGCTGCTGGGACTAGGAAGCCCTACTTTGCTGATGTTGTCACTGCTCACTGAACGGCTGAGAGTGGTTTTCCCCAGTGTCAGAGGTGGAGGAGGCTTCAGCTGAACAGGGTTTGCGCTGTTATTGGCAGAAGCTACTTTTGAACCTAGTCCTGTTTTGGAAGTTGCCAGCCCTGACAAACCCACAGGTTTCTGGTTATTTGAAGAAGCTGCAGGTTTCCCACTGGAGTTCTGTGCTGCTGATCCCAGTTTGGCAGTTGATGGATTGGCAGAGGAGGTCTTGGCTGCAAAAGCAGCCCATCCTGTAAGGCCACTGGTTGCTGAAGAGGAAACACTTGTACTGGCCGAGTTCCCCGAAATTGCTGTTGAAGTCTAAAATAAATAAAGCATTCTTGTTACAGTAGCATCTATTTGTGTAACACAGCAGGAATAGATCCAACCTCTGTTTCTGGGCTTTCCCCAGGAACACCCAGTGAACAGTATTTTATTACTAGTCACTAGAGTTAAAAGTATGAACAAGAAAATGTTAACAAGAAAGGATGCCAAGTGCAGCTAAGCTTTAGTTTCCTGGCCACAGAAAAGCAGTATTACTTTTTCTTCCACTTTTCTATACAGCTAGCAGGCGATCACATGACATTGTAAACTCTGAAAGTTGGTTGACTGAAGTAACTACAAAAAGCTCAAATTTCTGAAGTCCAAAAAAAGGGCAGCAAGCCACCACTTTTTTTTGTTTACTGTAGCTACCTGGTGCCACTTTTTAAACAAGAGGACAGATGCTCAGACAGTGAGCAAGTATTGCATTTCATTATAGTCTTTGGTCAAAGTATCAGTGTCTAAACTTTTTCCTTCTCTCCTCTTGGTTCTTAGCTTGGTCAGCTATGAACCTCTTGGTTCACAGATAAAATTTTAAAGAAAAAGAAGGTGAAAAAAAGGAAAAAAGAAAAAAAAAAAAGGGGGAAAGAAGAAAAAAAAAAAAGAAGAAATTGAAGAAAAAAAAGGCCACTATTCTGCTTTCCTGTAGTCTTCCTATTTGAGTACCACAAGAGACAAACCTGCAAACCAAGTTCTCCTTGCTTGCAAAGTACTATATACATTAACAGTAGTTCCCCCACCTTAACCCTATAATATCTTGTTTTCAGATAGGGTTAATACACACACTGAATTATTAAACCAGTATTATACCAAAAGGCAGAGGCAGAACAGAAATTAAAACTCTCTATTGAAGTAATACCCCTTCTATAATGTACCTGGGCAGTTTCTAAACTGTATGGATGATTGAGTCTCATTCTTTATAATCTGTTCAGGCACATAAATAACTGCTGAGGTGAAAAAAAAAAAACAAACTATTCCTAAAAAAAAAATCTATTCCTAAGTATAAAAGCTTGAGCAGTAGCCATCATTATTATTCATGGTTTGCTTCCAGGCAGAGCAATGGCAAACAACTTTGAGCACACAGATAATAATTGCTTTGATTCTGAGTTAAGATGTGTTTTCCAAGATAAGGGCCATTTTTCGTTAGATTACTGTTATTTACTACACTACCTCTGGTTTACCACCTTTAACCAACTTGTGACAATATTTATCAAATATCTTGGAGACACAGAAATACCCACCAATGTGTATAAGAAGCGGCAGTCATAAACTAGATCTCACAGAGTCAGCTGAAGTTTCGCTACTATAGAATCAGAACCACACAGAACTGTTTAGGCTGCAAAAGATGCTCAAGATTGCAAAGCGCAACTAATAATGCAGCACAGTCAAGTCTACTATTACCACAAGGAAAAAACTTCTATCTAAATATGCACGTTACTTGACCACAGAGCCCAAGGCCTATCTTTTACACAATTCCGAGAATTATCTTAAAGATCATCTAGTTCCAACCCTTTGGTCATAGGCAGGGACACCTTCCACAAGATCAGGTTGCTCAAAGCCCCATCCAGCCTGGCCTGATGCCTTCCAGAGTGGGGGCATCCAAACTTCTCTGGACAACCTGTTCCACCGTGCCATCATCGTCACAGTAAAGAATTTCTTAATAATACCTAATCTAAATCTACTCTCTCTCAGTTTAAAACTGTTACTCCAATTTCTACCACTCCCTGACAAAAAGTTCCTCCCTCCCCATCTAAAAAGTCAGTATGAGGTCTTCCTGGACCTTTCTCTTCTCCAGGCAAAATAATCGCAAGTCTTTCAGTTTGTCCATACAGGATAGGCCATCTTCATGGCACTCCTGTAGACCTGTTCAAGAAGGTCTATGTTCATCTTACACGGAGGTCTCCTGAGCTGAACACAGCTCTAGGTGGGGTCTCATGAGAGCAGAGCAGAAAAGAATCACCTCCCTTGACTTGTTGGTCACGCTTCTTCTGAGGCAGCCAACAATACAACTGGCTTTATGGGCTGCAAGTGGACATTCATGAGGATTTATACTTTTATAGAATATAACTGAAAAACTTCTGTAGAGTAAATTATATCCTCTTGCAACATAAAAACAACAGTCAAGAATTGGATGGTTTAAGGACCAGTTTCCCCAATTCCTCAGCTAACCTTTTATAGTGGTTACTGCAATGTTACTAAGCTGTACACACAGCAGAGCTGCCTATTCCATTCGTGGCTCTTTAGAGAAAAGATTGCTCTAAAATGAAAAATGGAAATCTAAGCAGGGAAATGTAAACTCTTCCTCTGGAAAAACTTTAGCTGCATTACCTTGACTTCTGTTCTCTTGAATGCTAGAAAAGTTGGTGGGGTCTCAGGTTTTAACTTAATTTCTGGCTTCTTGACCAATGGATCCTTCACAGCTGGTACAACTGAAACCACTGCAGGAGCTGTTTTTTGAGGTGGTTTTTGTGTTTTCTGAGCCTGTAGAAGTGGAAGGGAAAAAACCCCAAATCAGTTACAAGTTGCACATTATTGATTGTTAAAAAAAGCATGAGCAAAGAGTTTTCAAATCTAGTCTTTATCATTTCAAGCTGAATGGTGCCTAAGAAATAAGGTAATGGGGGACGTGGAGATAGTGCTGAGTATGGTACTGGGGACAAGGTCCAGCCAAAAAATATACTGGATAGGATATGCTGTTTCAGTGTGAAAAGAGCAGAAGTGTTGCCACTTAAGGAACAGGAAAGCACCAGGCCTCCATAGAAACTCGGCAAGGACAGGTGAACTTGAGTTAGACAGGGACGTAATCCAGCAGTACTGGCATGCAGGCTGCAAGAGTCTGCTAAATGGCAGAAACTGTGCTAAAACAAAACCATATTGAAGGCAAACGCTGAATGTCTGCAGTAGTTGTCCTGAGTAGTAACTGACCTTGGGCAAACACTGCTGAGTTCAAGAAGCCTGATGGTCATCAGATTAATCATGTATTTCAACCAGTGGTGATAACTCCTAGGCCACATTGCTTTCCTTTCTTGTATCGTAGTAGAGCATTTCAACAGATAATAATGTGCTAAGTTACAGAACAGGTGAAAAACAGCATGCATTTTCTGATGTATAAAAGGCTTTGAACTAGAGTCCTGCATAGTAATGGTTAATTTTAATGCACTCTGAGATGCTTTCTTACTCTGATGTTTGTTTCTTTCAATAAGATAAGTGGGATCAAGAATGATTAGTCTGTTTAGTCAAGAAATTAACATGCAGATCAATCAAAATAAAGAGATGATTTTTTTTTCCTGGAACATGCTACCCTCTGCTTATTGTTGAGCCTGAGAATACTCAGCACTTAAGATCTGAACTGAAATTTGCAGTCTTGTCTTACAGGAAGACAATCATTCATGTCCAATCTCCATTCATGAGAAGAAAACTAAAACTGTAGGGCTGTTTGTTAGACATGTACTGAAAACGGAGTATCACCTGAAATAAAGTGACTGAGGCTTATCAGAAAGGAAATAATCCTATTTCACTCTTCTTCAGTCAGCTTCTGCTTTTTGAAAAGCCATGTTTAAGAAGCACATTTTAGAATACTATTTGACATGCTACTTTACAAAAAATGAACAAATTAATACAGCAGCAAGAGAAGCACTGCTGAGAAAAATGGTTCTCCAACATGCTTCCAGAGATTTCTGCAGCCCACAAAATACTTTCACGCATTAGCAGTAGCTGTATTCAAACAGTGCTCATACAAGACAAAAAAAATGACTCCTACCATTCTCTTCATCTGCCTGGTACAGCGGGCACAATACCACACAAGCCGAGGATCGTTCACTTCCTTGTCTGTCACCTGAGGTTTATGGCAATCCTGGTGATAGAGATTATGGCACTCTTGACATTCCACTAGCTGATTCCCAGAAATAACTGTCATTTGCCTGCAGAGCAAATAGTTAAGAACAGATTATGGGAGAAGGCATTTAAAGGATTATCCAATTGTTGCAAATTTTGCAAGGTTTGAGACAAAAGCTAGAAATATTTTTGCTCTCACATATATTTTCTATCTGTAGCACATGAAACCCATTCCTTTTCTTCTTGTATGAGCTCTCTCCCACAAATATTTTAGATTTTTTTTCCCTCAGGGCAATTTATTTAAGAAAAGAAAATCTAAAACCTCTATACTATTAAACATGTCCTGGGAGGCATAAATCCTGCCAGGCTGGTTTAAACCCTCGCTCAGTCCTCCTTCTGTTCAGGGTCCGGAAGTTGAAGTAGATTGAGCACAGCAAAGCCCTGGGCTAGGAGCTTAGCACTGTGTCAGGTGTCTGGTGCAGCCCCTCAGCGTGCCTGCGTGGTTGCACGAAGCACGAAGCTTTGAATGCATTGGGCAGAACAAGAATGCTAAATGCCTATTGGCCAGTTCAACTTTCAAATTGGTCTATTTAAGGGGGGGAATGATTTAGAAGCCGCGCCTTTTGCTACACAAGCTGTCTGTCTACAGAGATTGTCTCTCTGCCTTTAGCGGCTCATTACCTGGGAATCGCCTTGGCCACGTGTTTGCAGCTTACACTGGCTAGCTAAGCAGCAACTTGTCTGCAGCAACTCTCTCTCCCCCCTCTGCCTGGAATATTTTGTATTTCACCGCGGGATCATTTACTGTGAGTTTTGGAAGCGTTCTTATACGGTAAACTTACTCAGGGATCCAAGGCATCGTGAGTACCACGTGCTAGGGTTAATGCTAAGCCTCTGCAGCACAATTAGAATTTTTCCTGTTTCGTGTTCCTATTTTCCAAGTTCTGATTGTTTAAACTGTTTAATTCTGTGTTAATAAATATCCTTTGTGCAAATATTTCCTGTCAACTGAAAATCCAAAGAATCTGAGGGATTTTTCCCCAAATTTTTGAATATTGATAATAAAAATTAATATTCAGAGATATTAATAATAATAACAACAACTCATAACTGGTTATTAATATCTCATCACACGTGTATACGACACTTGATTTCCCTGTTTGACTTTTGTATTAGAAAAGCAGATCTTACCTGCTTTGCTTCACCTGGGCATTTTATGTTATGGGTACCTCAGTGTATACCAAATAAGATTTCACCATTAGGGTACTGCAGTGTACACCAATTAGGACTTCACCATCATGTTAACATATGAGGACCTAGTCTACATTTGGGTAATTTTGCTGCAAGCTGTAGAGCAATACAGTTCAGGAACAAATAACTTCTCAATTACAAGAGTGCTTCCTGCTATGAGATTTAAAAGCATCACCACCCAAGCTGTATACTACTTTAGAGACTTTTTACTAGATATCATTTTGGTGCCTGCTACACAAACAGACACTTGGAATTTGAGATAATACCAGAATCACGGGAAGATGGAATAGAAAGGATTAACTGTGCGGTCCTGCCTCGAAGCAAACATGTAAGCTGGTGATGAGGACTTAATATTGTGTGGGCCTTTGGTGAAAGTAATCATGCTGTATAAATGACAAATTAGTGATATACACAGGACTGGGAGGACGTCTGTGAATTAGTCAAATACCATTTTTCTAATGATTTCTTCTTTCAGATGACAAATCAGGCTATTTAATTGCTAAGCTGCTTTTGCTCATATCCCCAAGAAGCAGGTACCCAGGTAACCATGGAAACTCTATTTGTAGATGGGTGGGAAAAGGTAATACCTTATTTCTTTATATAACAGGAAAATGAAGTCTGAAGGTATCGTCCATATGGATACTAGAACATTCTCTAAGAAATATTTTCCTTTTAAAGTGGATATTTAAAAACAGAGGGAGAAATCTTTCTAAAATTCCAGGGGCCATTATTTTAGATGCAGGATTTAAAAAAAAGCTGTTTTGTTTGTTATTCCTAAATAAACTGGGTCAGAACAAAGTACTGATGTCTCAACCCCACATCTCAAGGGAGAGGATTCACTCTATTTTAAAATTCCAAAGAACAATCCCAGACTGATTAAAAAAACATGAACTCTTCATGCTCAGAAACAAATTAAAACAGCTATTTTTAAATGATATAACTGAGAAACAAAGCTGGTAATTTTTTACCTTCAGAAAACAAATTAAAAAGTATTAATAAAAAATAAAGATTGTTCTTTCAAAACCAGGCTTTTAATTTTTTTGGTTTGTTTTTTTTTTTTTGAGACAGAGTTCACTAACATCTGCAAACTGCATGTAATACTTCCTCTTAATTGAGAGACATGTAATTGAGAGACATGGTGAGTCTTGGTTTTGTAAGACCTGTAGGTACTGGAGAGGATGAAGTTATGTTAATACTCTCTCTCTATGCCTAACTTGCTATAAAAGAACAAGAACACCACCACCACAGGCATCAATGCTCAATACTCCTAATCACTACAAAATACATTTGACACTTGGCAAATCTTAAAAGAAACATTTAATGTCTCTGTTTTAGGCTTTACATCTATAAAAGAGGAATAGTTAATAGACAGTTTGTGAATCCAAAGCGGGCTTCTTGTTAGCTTGTCTTCTTAAGCAATAGAAATATAAACCCTCTGGCTATAAATCCCTTCTACTCTGCAAGTGGATATGAAGTTTTCCTTCACAACTGATTGAATAATTGATTTGCAGTATTAAAAGACATCATTTTCTAAACACTATTCATACTTCAGTTACTTTACAGCATATCCAGTGCTTTGACACTTTGTATGTACTGAGATATTATTGTTTTGGCTCAAGATAGCTAACCTTGTAAAGAGTCACATGTTGAAAGCTGTGAAGCAGACGATGGAATTCTGTCTAACCAATGAGGTGGATTCAGAAAGTCTGAAGTGTGAGTACTCTGAAAAACGTCCTATCCAGTGTGAGCTGGAGACTGAGAACCACAGGGGCATCAGTTCCAGCAGGCTTTACTTAAAATGAAAACAAATGCTGAGTATTTGCCAACTTGCCATCCTATCTCTAATAGGCTGCTTCCTTCCCTACTGTTCTTACTCCCTCTGGTATCAGCTCGATGACAGCTATTTCAGTTATCAGGGATAGATGTATCTTTTGGAGGAGCACTACAAATTTATGACCATAATTAGCTAGTAGCAACACCTTCAGCAGCCAGGTGGAACAGCCAGTGGAGGCACATATCTGGCCTATGCTTTTCAAAGCGAAGTCTTGGCCACGCTGGGCACAGTAGTTCTGTTTTTCTTTACTTTGCAGGCATTTCTCATTGTGCCTATGTCTTTGGTGTTTGGGTTTTTTTTTTCCCCCTCCTTTCTGGGAAGATGCAGAGTTTCCAATCCACAGCAGCCCAACATTGTCTAAACAAAAAGCTTTTACTTATCCTCTCCTGATAATAATTTGATACCATATTGCTTTTAGTAGCTTTTTAACATTCTGCTGAACAAGGCTTTGCCCATTTAGAGACAGCAAATAAAAGTATTTGCAGGAAGAAAGGTAAAATAAAAATAAATATTTCATACTTCAAATGTTTTACCTGTTCTTCCTTCTTTCAATGTCAATAGTAAGAAATTAAACATTTGAGCTAACACAGTGGAATAATGTGACAAAAATCTCATGAGTCCACATTGGGTTAACAGTATAATTAGGTGGAACAATTTATCCTCCACGGACTGGAGACACCTCCTTATCTGCACAACAAGAATAACCATGGAAATAAATGACAAAATTTTCCCAACTGATTTAGGCTGAGCTAAAACACATACTGCTACCAAAACCTTCCAAGAAAAAAAACCCTTCCTCTGTCCTGGCTTTACATACCTGTACCCACACATGTGCCAGAAAAAGCATTTACACTCACTAAGCTGACTGAAACCTAAGCCTACTGAAAAACCCAAATATGAGCTGATGTAGAAGCAGATTCAGATCACAAACCTGTGTGGTCAGTACAATCCCCAAACAAGACAGGTAAGGAGATATAAGTGGGAGAGTCAAAGTATTTGTTTTAGCAGCAGTGGGGACTTACAGTGATATAAATCAACTGTAAAAACAAATCCCAATTCAAGTGATTTGATACCAGGGTGGATATTTAAAAGCGTAATTTTTACACCTGTTAACACTACAAGTATGGTTAGTGGGATGTTACTGAGACCTAATTTTAGAGTTCTTAGTGAAAAGTAAAAAAAAAACCACTCCTGATTGTGAGATATATTTACTGTTAACTGAAAAACCATGGCTATATGCTCAATTAATGTCAAATGATTATGAAAAGAGCATTCAGACATGCAGAACTCCTAATAATGCCACTTGAAAAACGTTTTCAGAAGAGAAATGATTTTTAAAGAATACTTATCATTAGCCATTAATGTTTCAACTTGATTTCTGATAATTATAACATCAGTATTTGTCATGGTAAGTTTTGTATCATATCTAGTTTTATTACCATTCAGTTGCCATCTCCTGAAGAAGAAAAGTTGGTTCTCTCATTACAGGTTCCATTTTCAAGAAACTATTCACATTCACGAAGGATGCTTAAATGTATTATTAATCTGTAGTACGTGCCTAAGTGAATTCCAGAATAAAAACTACAGGAAGCACTAACTCTATACAAGACACAAAAAAAGAGGTGACCACAGAATTGCAACAAAGCAATGTTGACTTACCTGCAAACAACGCAGGCTAATCCCATTTCCATAGCAAAGTCATCAGCACTGGTTTCCTCAAAGCTGGATAAATCAGGCATGGATAGATCTTTGCTTGTCTGAACCGTAATAGGAGAGGAACGAGCCTCTTGCTTCTCTACTCTGGGCTTCTTTGTTGTATCAGCTCCTTCAGTAGTATCCCCTTTCATCTATTATACACCCACACACAGAGAAAGTGAAAATGCAGAAAGCTAACGGATATTATTAAAATGAGACAATGACTGGAACAATTAGGTTAGCGGTGTAAGAAGGTGTACTTTGCATACACACGACATTTTTTCCCTAGATACACATTTTCTTCAAAGTATTTATGAACTAGAAGCAGAAGTCTGCTTTTTGTACTTCATCTCAAAGTCCTTGAAAAAGCTTTGGGAATCCCACGTTTCAGCTTGTCACATTTAAATAACTTATTATCAGGGTATTTATAACACACACACAATGGTTTGGGTTGAAAGTAAGCTTTAAAGGTCATCTACTCCAAATTCCCTGCAATGAGCAGGGAAAACAGAACGATTTCAACAAGATTTTTGTTGCATTGCTTAAATGGCAACAGGATTGGGCAATGCAGCTTGCAGGCTATGCACAATCTGATGAGTTGACTTAAAACATCTTTGTTTTAACCTGTGTGTCTAAAAACATCACCAAGTTCATTAACCAAGGTATTGGAAAATAAAGAAGACTTACTTTATCAGACCTCTTCTCTGTTTCTTTTTTAACCTTTTCTGATGGAGTGGGCTTGCCATTGTTGTTGCCAGAAGGCAAACTAGAGGAAGCTTTAGGCTCTTGCTTACTGGAAATAGGTTTGGTAACGGATACTTTTGGTTGCTCTACTTCCTAAAAAACAGAAACAAAAAATTAAGACAATCCCTAATTGATTTACTTCTTAGTTTGAAATTAGTTATACAATTAATAGGGAAATAACATGTCATAGAGCACTGATCATCTATCTATCTATATATATACACACACACACTTTTTTTGTTGAAGAATTTCTTAGATATTTTCAGTCAAGTTAGTGTGTTCAAGCTGCAGTCAATTATTAAAACCTCCCCTTATCACTCACCTGCCAGAGGAAAAGGTGCTCCTTTTCCGAAGTCAGATTCTCTTTGAAACATTAATTCAAACAAGAAAAAACTACGCTGCTTTTAAAATTCAAAGAGATAATGAAGACAATTTTCAGATAGTTCTGAGAACAAAATTCAATGAAAGCTGAAAACATATGTTGACATCTGATGTCACCAAACATCAATAATTCATTCTCTCAAGGAGAAAAATATTGACCTCCACTTAGTCTCAGTCCATATTCACCTATCAAATGAATACGTTTAGATCAACAGAAATCAATAGATCTTGTCAATGATGCATTAGTGTCAGCAATACAAAATAAGCAAGTTCATCTGTAAATGAGTGATTAATCACCTCAGTATGCATCCCAGCTTGCTAAGGGAGTAATTCTCTGCTGTATAACTCAGACAATCCTGAGCCCTGAGCTTTGCCCCCTCCATACAAGTTTGCTCACTTTCTATTGTATCCACTCAGAAATGGATTTCTTCATCTACCTGACTGTGGTAATCCTATGCTCCTTACTTTGTTTTTGGATTTCATGATCAACCACAAATTAATTCTGCAGCCTGAGAATGCAAGGAAAGGAATTTTTATACTTTTTTTCATTTCTGAGCTTTGCAGTCCAGCTGATACTGGAGACACACTGGAAAGAGAAGTACAAAAGATTTCTTCTCCTGGCCTGAGCTTCGGTCTCATCCAAGGGCAGTTTACTACCAGCCAGGCTGTTACTTACTTGGCTTCCCAAGCCTCTTTGCACTGTTCTTTTTCTCCTTGCTTCCTCTTTAAATCACAAACCAGCACTTCTTTGAGGTTTGACAAAGAGGGCACCTGAGACTTTTGAGACTTGTCTTAGAGGAAACTGCAGTGTATGTTTCGGGGAGCTAACCATTTGAATAGAAAGGAGTTAGACCACACAGTACAAGCATGATATATGCTGTAGCAGCATTAGTGCCTTTTAGTTACTCAGAGTCACATACATGTAGAAATGAAATATTACTAATGTATCATCATAGAGATCATCATTAGAACACACCAGACCAACTTCTGGGTATCTTAGAAGAGAACACTACCTCATTATCCATATGGCAATATGCAGCAATATGGGTATGTCCCCAGTTGGTCAGTTTCATATGCTAATCTCAGATTCAAATCATCTCTCTAGTAGGTCCATAGTGATTTTCAGCAGATGGAAAATAAAAGTTTGTCCATTGGATGGCAATGGTTTCAGCCTGCAAACCACTTAACCATTTGGTGCTTTTCATACTTACATCACAGTATCACAGTATATACGACTTCACCAACAGAATTGCAAGAAAAGACAAGCAGCTCTGTCAATAAATAGCTTCTTTTGTTGAATATTTGTATGTGGCAAAAATAATCTACATTTTAAATATCTTCTAGCTGTGACTGTAACTGGAGAAATAATGTTGGGTTCACCTTAAACAGCATGTATAACAGCTTACAAACAGAAACATCAAAAACAATGCAAAATTGAATTACAGGAAGTACTATTACAAAGTCAAACACTTGCAATACAGTGTTGAATATCTCTTTTACAGTTCTTGGTATATCAACAAGGTAAAGAGACTATGTTGCATAAAAAGGCAATGCTGAATATAATCATTCCATTAATTACTTTCCACACAATTTCTTGTTCTCTTTTAAGTTTTAGCTATAAAAGACAAACTAGGAGTAGCAGGAGCTTCAAAAAGGAATAGAAGTGACCCATGCTCTCTAATATCAATACCTTCTGAGATGGACGGTAGCTCGAGTCGGTTCCTCTGGCCAAAGACTCGTCAAGAAGTGCTTTCAGCTTTTCAGCAGAGTCCTTACTCTTTGAATGCAAGAAGCCCAGGGCTTTCAGAAAAATGGGATCAAGCTCCAAGTTCACCGTAGCAGCCATAGTGGAGTCTTTGGAGGAAAAAAAAAAACAAAACACCAAAACCAAAAACTACAATGACAACTTACTTCGTGTTGAGCATATGTCAAAGAGCATGTGGGTAATTATATCACAGAGTATTTTTCTCTGTAAAATGAAATAGTATTAAATCACAGTATGAATTAATTATCACTGTTAGATGATGACTGAGAAGCTTGGAGCTACAGAACTTAAATTTGGCTTAACATTTGAAATGGTATCAAATTTGTTCCTTCTCAATCTGATGTTCAGAAACTACACTCATATGAATGGAACAAATATTCCATATTCTTGGCATTCCATACATACAGATCATCAAAAACTATGCAGAGTAACTGTAAACTTCAAGGAAAGCAATCACAATCCTTCTTAACATCATTTGTGCACACAGTATTTTCTAATTTCTCACTTAAGAACAGCGACAAAAAAAAACAACTTACTTGTACAAAAATTAACTTTTGAAATTTCTGAGAAAGAACAGCTCATCACAACATGCAATGTAAGAGATATAAAACAACAAATATTATTTCATACATATATAAGTAAAAAAAAAAAAAAACCAAAACACTGTCCATTGTAACTCAGACTTTGGTTTATCCAAGTCCTTAGAGACAGCATAGGTTTTCGTGTAACATAAAGACTATCTAGAGCTCCAAGATGCCACAGATTCAATGTAAATGGAATAAAGTGAGGAAAACAGAATGAATTTAAAGAAAAAAAAAAATTATGTTTACTTCATAGCAATACATTCCTGCACTCTGGAGCCTTCTATTGATTTCTAGAACAAAAGCTCCTCCAGTATTTACATCAAAAATTGTCCCTACAAAGACAGATAGCTCTCTAACTTAGTAATTAACAATTTAAGAAAAGACATGGGAAGCAACGCTTCCTGCTCTTTTCCAAAAATGTATGAGAAGGGCTATTGTTAATCATCTTGCCAAGTCTCATTTGAAACACATTGGGACATGATTTTTTTTTCATACAGTAATCTAGAAGATTCTTGAAAAGCCTTTCATCAGTTCTGCTCAAACGTACTGCCTAGACAGCTTTTTCAGCCGGAGCGTCCAAGGTTTTGTCGGATGAATTCCCTTTTGATACTCAAGACAGCGAACTTTCACCTCTCTGGCCAAAACACCAGCAGTGACAGCCTGCTCCCTCAACACTTGCCTAGAAGTCTCCAGGAACCTTTATTTCATGCAGAGCTTTCACAAGGCACCAGAGAATCGCTTGACTGAGATCATCAAGGAGTTTGACACACAGAAGACTTCATAGGGATTTTATCAATGGACCCAGCAGAGAGTTAAGAATCCTCTTCAAGAGCCTCTTCTCTCTTCCTTAATCTTTGCTAGTTGTCAAATCATTTTCTGGTGGCCACAGAACTTCTGCTAGTAAGTACTACACACCAGTTACTCTGCTTTTTGACTGATCATGCAGAGACTGCAGTGTAAGTCCCATCCAGACAATTCAGTCTCTCTCTGATGTTTACAGAAAGCGAGTTCAATGCATGTGGAAATCACAGACCCTCTATTTTTGTGCATCTCCCTCTCACATTTTCAGGCTGCTCCTGAGGTCTATGGGTAAGCTAATTCTCCCACTTCTTTCTTCCTGTGAATATGTCTTCCAAGTTTCAGTTCCATGATATAATCTTAAATTAGTACTCTGCTAAACTCTTGATTGAAAGCACTAGAATTAAAACACTAAGAGGGAATTATTCCAAGTTTCCAAAGTTAAAGAAAATCCTTTAAGTTCTTTCCTGAGGCTTATTCTAGGAATATAAACTTGTGTATGTAACGCACAGGTAGCCTTAACAGTCATTAGCAGCCAGTTCAGGATGTTTGTAGAGAGCATGTTGTAAGCACATCAACTGCAGCTTTGTCTTTGTGAAGAACTCTAGCTTTTTAAAGATCTCTATTGTAAAGGAACTGTTAAAATCCAAATTTCAGAAGATCTTTCTGCATTTATTCCTTTATTAGCATATGAAACTGCAGCAATTCTTTCTCTATTCTCAATTGTAAATTATAACATCATAGGCTACTGCAGGTATAGCCAATATATCACAGTAAGCTTCTCATGAGAAAGCAGGGAACTAGGGTTATTAAACAGATCAAGTATGCTCAGTTTAGGCATATATTTTCAAATGTTTAAAATCTGTCAGTTAAAGAAGGTTACTATATTGAATGGAAAGATAAACATATCAATAGCTGCCTTAAAAAACAGCATTAGCTGAAAAAAGTAAATTGATAAGCATGCTCCCCCTACTATACCACAACTGGCAAACAGGCTACTACCAGTAACTGGCCTGATCCAAAAGGCAAATTACTGCATTTGGTAGTGGATTTTTTCCAGATGTTTACAGATTAGAACAGTGGTTTGCTATTTTTACACCTAAGATGCAACTACATTAATTCATGGTCTCATTCATAAACTGCCTCTCTAGTGGGAATTCGCCACTTAACAACTTGACAGCCTTGGAGCAAGAACAGTAGCACTTTAAGGACGATGTCATAGGTTTTCCTGCACTAGAGCACTCCTTGACTTCCTTGTCGAAGTCAAATCATTATATAGAAAATAACTCAAAAGTTGTGTAGGAAAAAAAACCAGGAAATGAGAGTCTGATACTATCTTTTGTGTAGAAGTTTGCTAACACAGCTGTGACATTAAAAGGCTGCATTATAGTCTCAAACCCAGAGCAGAACTGGTTTTGCACAAACCAGTAACTGAATGGAACAAGCAGATAATTTGTGGGGCAGGAACTCAAGAGCACTTTCTTGCAACTAAGCATTAACCCATTAACCTCACTCTAAAAGCACCTTCCTCAGCTTAGGTCTCTGATACCTCTTTACGAACTGATGACAGACAGACAAGACCAAGGTAACAAAATCCTCCCAAGCATCTGAGATAATATTAATAATCCTACAATAGACAAATGTATGATCAAGAGAATACTTGGGGTTGGAAGGGATCCTTAAAAGTCATCTAGTCCAACAGTCATGGAATAACCTCCTAACACAGACTATTCAGAGTTGTTTAATTTTGTGGTGAGGGAGGAAAGTTAATTAGTTAGTTATTATTCTTAAAACATCCAAGAATTCTTTGAGTCACTCATTTCATCAGCAAACTATTGTCTTCAGCCAAATACATACAATGTAAATTGAGCACTATGCAGAGTGTGGTATTTCAATGTAATAGGCTTGCTAGATTTAGAGGGTGTAAAAGCCCCTTGCCTTTCATTTATCTGCCACTTTTATTTTGCACACTTGCACATGCATTACCTTATCATCACCTTCAGTCACATGAATCTACTTACATTTTGAGATTTGGTCATGTTTTCATCTGTCTGTTTCTGAATGACTGTTTATATTATTTTCTGAGACAGGTGTACAACGAAGATATTTTCCTAAGAAATGTTTATATTGCAAAGCTATTATCAAAACCTATTCTCTCTCTGCTCAGCAATACTTTTTCACTGACACTGATGATTAAAAGGACTTTCACTCAAACATCCTTTTTAGCTGCCTCCAACATCTCTAGTAGTTAAAACCCAGTAATACAAATAAGTAGCACAAAATTCCCTTCAATGCACTGTACTGTGTTTATTGGTAATTAATTTAATTCACCACCAAAAAATCAACTCACCTTCCCCCTCTCCCAGATTCTTCTCTTCCTTGGGATTTTCTCTCTTCCTGACTAATCTAGTATCAGTGACAGATTCTGCTTATTTACCATTGATGAATGTAAGATTTGCCTTTCTCCAGTGCACAGGCATCTCCTGCAATCTCATGGTCTTTCAAACATGCCAAAGAATGGCTCTGTGAAGACACTGTCAACTCTCAGCACACCTGAATGCAGTCCCTGGGCCCATGGACTTGTCAGGTGAACTGTCCCTGCTCCAATCCACTTCCATAAGTTGTAGTTCCTCCTCTCCTTTAAGCCTGCCTTGTGGCAAAAGGCCTAATAGACCTACTGGTGAAGTTTGAGGCAAACAAGACATCAACTATCTGACCCTCATCTGTGCCTGCTGTCTTTAAAACACTTGTCCCACCCACCAGCACCACCGTATTTCCCCTGTAAATCCTTCCTCTGATAAACAGCACCTCATTACACTGACATCACTTGTTAGTTTCAATTCTAGCTTAGCTTTGACTTTCCTAGCACCACCTCCACGTTCTGACAATTATTTCTACATTCCTCTTCTGCAACCTGTCTCTCCACTGTATGTCCTTTTCATACTGGAGCTCTGGTGTTACATCTGCCTTACCTTTCTACAGAATGTTTTTGTTCTCACACATTTATAAAAGCATTTATTCAAGTAAATGCAACAGTCATAACTATGCAATAGAGATTTGTTCATCTCTACTACCACCAAGCTTCAATAGCCTGGAAAAACGGACCTGCAGATGCTGTTTAAACAGATGACACTGCTCACTGGTTTAAGTCACTGGTAAATTTAACATATGGCTATTACTATTGTTGCTTTTTCCTAATTCAACATCTACCAAACTTCACCAGGTTTACAAATTCCCTGGATACCACCTTCTTGGTGCAGAACAAAACTTTAGTTAAAGCCGAACTCTTAAATTAGGCAGATGAAAGCCACAATCTCATCCTTTGCAACATATACTGCCAATGTCTCCCTCCCATTTCCTTTAAGAATATGGAAAATGCCTGTCATCTGAAAGTCAGTCTTTTAAAACAAAACCCTTTAGAGAATAAACTGCCACCGCCTATACCCTACACTGTGGTTTAAAGTTATACACCCTGTCTTACGCAGTCATCACCCCGACTTGCTCGGTCTGTTTATTCCCAATTGCTGTGCTCACCCGCGGGCCAGTGCCGCCTTCTTTAGGGAACTGCGCCCGCTGCCAGCTCCTGTGGCCAAGGAGCTGAACCTCTCCGTTTCATTCCAGCGCTAACAAAACAACCCAGTTCACCCGCACTCAACTGGAACGCGAAACCCCAGCGTTGAGCAGGCTGGGCTCAGTGTCTCGAGGTGAGAGACCTGCCGGGCAGGCTGCCCCGAAGCGCGCAGAGAAGCGTCACAGACTCTACTCTCACAGAGCCCAAAACGTCTCCAGGGACCCTCCCCCGCCCCTCACTGTCCTGGACTGATTTCCTCAAGGCCACGTCACTGGGGGTGCCCATGTGCCCAGAAGGAACCTGTCCCTCCAGAGAATCTCCAGCACCCACAGGGCCAAGGCGGCCGCCTCCCGCCCGGCTGGGGCCCTGGCCTCATCACAAGGAGACTCAATTCTCACCTCACCCTGGAACAGGGGACAATGTCCGCCAAGAGTATGCCTATCTGTGGGCTCTCTTCTGCTTCCTCCCAAAACGTTTCTTCCCACAGCCCGGCTCTGCCCCCACAGAGCCACTCACCACTCTGTCGCCGGAGAAGTGGAGTGAGAAAAAGGAGGACGTGTGAGGGGATGTGGGCAGCTCCCCCTCACCACTCAGAGCTGAGTCCGTTGCCACGCCGGTTCCCCCACGCAACCAGCGTTCCGAGGCTGCAGTTCCGAACACGCATCCTGTACTATGGGCAGGACGAAGTGTGAGGATTTGGGTGGGGCCTGGCACAGGAAGGGGCAGAGTCGGGGTAGATGCAACTCAGCGGAAGCGAGCTGAGCCGGGGCGCGCCGGGTGAGCACTGTAGGAGGGGCGGGGGAAGCGGTAGTTGGCGGTCGGTTGGCGCGCTCGGCGACCGGGGTCCTGCCGCTGTTACCGCGTAGCGACGGCAGCAGCAGCGGCGGCAGCGGCAGCAGCAGCAGCAGCAGCAGCAGCGGCAGCTGCTGCTCCCTGAGGGCTGTCGGCGGGTGTACGGCGCCCTCTGCGCAGCCCTGGGAGTCCCAGGTATCTGCTCCCTTCCCGCCCGGTCTCCCGGCCGGAGTGGTGGCCTCTGCCCCACTTTGCCCTCAGTTCTCTGTTTTGTGAAGGAGGCTTGGCTGGGAACTCCATGTTGAGGTGTTTATCGGTGAGGACCAGTAATAGTCGATATCAGGAAAAATACTTGTAGTTTTCATGTCGTTTATCGTACACTCGGTGATTTATGACTAAGATTTTTGGATAAGAAAAAGGAAAATATTTCAGCTATCACCACAGGGTATGATTTTTCTGGGCTGAAAAACCGCTGAGAGAAGCTTGGGGTGAAGGTTCTTACAGAGTAGATCTGCAAAGGCACTTAAAATCAGTGGTACTCTTTTTTTCTGCAGTAACTGAGTTTTAGTGTGCTGTCTTTCTGAAGTTTGGCTTCTGTTCTTCGTAGCTTCTGTCTTACTTTTTCGAGCCATTAACAACTGTTACTTCGTTGATACACCAGCCTGGCGTTCTGGCTTGAAGCACTTGATGAAAAGCTGGTATGCTTTTCTTTGGATTCATTTCAGGGTGCAATGGTGGCCATAAACTCGCTCAGTAAATTCATGACAAATATAACTCCAGCCTTCAAAGCTGCCTGCCTTAAATCACAAACATTAGTGTGCACTAAGGTCAATATTTCCCGAGGGAAAACCATGTTTGTAAATTTCTTGAGTTAAACCTTTCTCCAGTGTTAGTGTGTTTCACAAAAGTTCTGTTTTCCCTGTAGTAATCAACAAATACATGAGGTCTTTGCCAGGAACTAAGAGGAGGAGGATGTTTATGTCCTTATTTATTTTTAATCTTCTAAATTATTCTTTTTTAAAGCAACATGTTTTGTGAAACTAACTGTTGTATAGTGTATGTTGAAAGGGAAAAGAAAATGGTAATAAACAGTTAGTGAAAATTGTACTTAATGTTTATTATTTTTAAATAGACAAAGAGGGGTATTTTTTTTAATAGCAAAGGTAGACACCATTATTTGTCTTAAAGTTATATTGCAAATTGTGTGATGTTCATTACTTTTCCCTTTGTTTCAGCAGTGGCTACTGTAAGGCCAGTATAGAATAAACCCCCACCTCATCCCACAGAATTTACAGTTGGATTTGAGGGGAGAAAAATGTACTGGGGAAAATACTGTAAGTGGTGTAATGTCTCGTAGGTTGTGTTGGTTCTGTGCTTATGTTTTGTTTTATTATGTATGTCTGTGGCTGCTTTTGATTTGGTAAGCTGCCAGGGGATTCATAAATGTATCGTGTTCAATGGAAGGATAGTAGTTATGTGAAAATACTTCAGTGAGAATGGGCAACCAGGTAGGCTTTTAAGTCTTTCAAAGGAAAGGGTGTGCATAAATCCACAAGGAAGATGTACTCTGCAGAGCCAAAATAGTGCAAGAAAACAACTATCTTAGAAACAAAAAGTACAGGAAGCAAAACTTTTAAAATATGTGTGCTTAGAGACAAGATATTAGGAGGAATGTTTACAGTTTTGTTTTTATTTGGTTCAGAATTAGTAACTAGAATAGTTAATTGTTGCTGCATTGGTACTGTTGCTGTTTATGTGACTTCTTAAAAAGGAGCCATATTTTTAATCTTTGAATTTTCCCTTACTGGTCCTATATAGGGAGAGTCTAATTGACTGAAACAGCTGCCTTAGCGTAACCCTTCTTGTGCCCCCTCTCCTTGATGAGAATCTCTCTCAAATTTTTTATATTAAAAGAACCCAAAAACCAAAATTGCATAAAAATCTGAGTAGCTAATTAATGTTTTATGAATGAGCACTATTTAAAATTTGTTGCTTTTGGGGGTAAATGCAACATTAGCATATGCATTGAAACTAGCAATCTAGCTGTTGGAATACTTGCTAAAAATAACTGCCTATTCAGCTAGAAGGCAGTGTAGAAATTACTTTTTTTTTTTTTCTTAGAGATCAGAAAATTCAGCAGCAGGTACTGCAGCTTCACTAAGAGCACTGAAATTCTTGTTAAGGAGTGATGAAAACTGGTTTTGTTTTGGGATTAATATAGCTACCTGTGTTTGAGCAGCTCAACTTCAAGTTGTACTAAGCATTATGTTTAGCCCTGCAGAGCTATTCACTGATTCTTTGTGCTTCCTGGAGCCGAATCCTACAGTTCTGTGGAGGGTTACTGGAGACCTGCTAGCCACTGAGTGCCATGACTTGTGGTACACTGGACAGTTGCAAGTTAGAACCTCTCTCTTAGGCTATATAAAATTTCTTTGGGTACTACCAAGCCTGTGTTAAGTGGCTTTACTTGAGGAAGGAGAATATAAGAAAGAACCAGATTGGAGAAGTTCTGGAACTACAGGGTACTGTGCTGATTCAGTGCATGATACCAAGACCAGTTAACAATATCTAGGTCTGAGCCACTGTCAAAATAAGTAATTTACTGAGCTCTCTGTCACCCGTAGTTACATCTTTCTCCTCCTTTACAGGAGCACCCCTGTATCTATGTGCTGAACAACAGTAGTGAGAGGGAAGAAAAGTCTTGGACCTTCTGTCTTCACCTCCCCAGAACAATTTGTTCTCAATGAATTCTGCAAACTGTTCTGATTTTATAGCATGAGCACAGCACTGCTGTAAATGTCACTGTCAGTGTGTTCTTTCTGTCTTTGTAGAAGTTCATTTAGGTTCAGAAATATAATTCAGTCTTTATGGCATAGCTCACCATTTTGCAGATGAGTAGTGGTAAATTACTCTGCAAAAAAAAAAATATTTTGAGTTTTGAATAATTGATTAATCATTCTCAAGACCAGCTGTCTTCTAGTGGCTCTCTCTTGGAAGCATTTGGAAGAACAGACCTTTCCTGAATGTGCCTTTGCTTCAGTGTAAAATCCAGAACCTTACCCAAAATGATTCAGAGAAGTGATCTGAAGTTAAAGTACTGTGTATTAAATTAAATGTGCTACATGCCTATTCCCATTTGCCGACTCTTATTTAAGAGGATGAAGTAGGTAGCTCTGGATAACACCTGCCTGTTCTGCCTCTGAAAGATTCTCATGTTAGTTTACCTGGTGTGGCTGTTTGAGCTAGATTTCTAGCTCAGACATTAAAAAAATTGGAATAGAGAAACTTAAAAGTGAAGGCTCTGAGTGGGGAGGTGAACATTCTAGGGATAGGCCATATAATGGCAACAATGGATAAGTTAATATAATTTCATTGGAGCATCAAGAGCTTTATGTCTGGAAGCACAGCTTGTACCTTCCCCTTGCTACTTTTGCTGTGCCCACTGCTATCTTCCCCTGACGCTGTTTTGGCTGCTGCTGCTTGACCCCTTCCCCATCTTCCTTAAGGTTATTATATTTCTGTAGTAGTTTATTCTCCTTATACTGTTATATTTAGTTTAAACTATAAGAAATACAATTTCATTTTTCCCTGACTTTCCAAAAATCCGTGTTGTAGTGAGTTTACTGGGGGAGGGGTCGACCCTAACCTGGTACACTTGGTTTGCATGACTTACGTATGTGATAGTTGTAGAACTGAAGGTAAGAGGAGTCAACTCTGACCAGACAAATTTCAAGGTGACAAGTGGATTAACTGGATAATGTCAGTTGTGGCATTTACTGGGTGGAATACAGAGCAGACCAGTAATCAACAAGTAATTATTTCCAATCAGTTACTGTCTCTGTGACTGACTGATAGCTGCTATCTATTACTTACTGCTGCTGGATAGAAGTAATTTTGTTCAATGAATCGGAGGAGATTTAACATTGTCTATGTCCACCCTTTCATCTACCAGTTTTCAGAGCAGGACATTTTATCAGCAGCCTGATTAAGTTGCACCTCTGTTTGGGCATCTTTCAGGTATTTAATTTTTCTTTCAGTCTAATGATATTTTAGGTATTTAATTAGGCTAATGATACTGTCATCTGTGAGGAAACAGTGCTTCAGAGCTGCAGCTCTGGATAAAAAAGGGCAAGGCCCAATGTACCTATGAAGATTTCCTGTGTGGTGAAAAGATTAATGTTTTACTTGTGCAGTCCTGAGTGATGGATTTGGAATAATTTGTAAGAACAGTTCAAAACTGCAAAATAATATACTTTGGAAATAGAAATCTCTTCAGAATTTACCAAAATATTTAGCAGCTGCATACATCATAATGACCAAAAGTGACCAAAAAAAGCTATTTATCTGTAGTAAGGTTAATCAGAAGGAAAAATTCAGTGGTGAAGTGATTTGTAAGGTAAATGTATCTGTGTGCCTGATGTGGCCAGGGAAAGATAGGATTTAGCAGGTAAGAGTAACTCTTGTTGACTCATGTTCTCAACAGTATATTTTCTGTAGAATTTCTTCCAGAGATTTATACTTACAGCATTGAATCTGTCTCAACATACATGCTGTCAACATTCATCAAAATAAAATAGCTTTTAGGAAAGTAGATATTTCATATATATTGTACTGTTCTTTTTGTGAGAGGTGTATTAACTACAGAAAAACAGTAGTGTGACTATGGCGAGCCACTGCTATTCTGAAACAAAATCTTGTAATGGTTTAAAAATACTTCACTATAACAATCATAATTATGTTCTTTACTTAATATCAAGTGGACTTGATTTTATTCTTCCTCTGTTTCTTTTTGGACAATGGATTTGATCTAGTGATAGATTATATAAAATAGGAAATTTGAAGTGTAACTGTACATGAAGAAAAATTTTAATAATGTATTTTTTTCTTTTAAAATAGTTACATCATACTTATGTAACTATACAGAGACCTTATTAATCTAGACAGTTATTTGAAAGACTGATGCTGTTCCACTTGTGCTTTATTTATATATATATATATAAAATAAACATACTGGCCTTTCTTAACAGCATTTTGATTACTTTCTCTTGATACAATGAAGGTTTCTTCTCTAATGATCGTTTTAAGAGTGCCATCTAGTGTCCTCAGCTTTTCAATATATGAGTTTTGAATTAGAAGTTAATGAACAACTTTACTGAGTGATTAAGAGGCAAAAATATTTCATCAAATGGAATAGTTTAGTAGGAAAGAAATGTAATTTTCAACCAAGCATACGGCAAATTAATTTCAGTTTTTGATATAATGAGAAGACTTTAATTTCAGCTATGTTACTGTTGTTATTTACCAGTTTTAAGTAGTTGTGTGCTTGAGATATTAATGTGGTATTCTTGAAAGCTTTTTTTTCTTCTTCTGTACGCTCTTGACCTTCAGTTAGTATCTTGCCAGACTATAGATTAGTTTTTAATACATAGGCCATGGAAAAGAATATTTGCTTATATACCTTATATATTGCCTTCTAACAGTTACAGAAAGACATATGTGTGCATTAGGAAGCTGACTGTTGTAGATATGTATTCAAGAACTTTTTTCCTATGGTATATGGTTAATTTTGTGGGAGATTATTCACTTAAAAAAAAAAAAGACATTTTTATAAAAGAAAATATTTTATTTTGGGTTTCTATGTTTTATTTAATGTCAGAAATACATTAAAATGTAACAAGAAATAATAAAAAATTACATCAATCTTTTTCCTATCAGTGTTTTGGATGTGAAGAGAGAGCATATGTGTGGAACCTGCAGTGCATTTATTCAGGCAGGATGTCTTTAATAGTGAACTCGCATTAAAAGCAGTTTTAGCAGGTAGTGGAGGGACCACTGCTTCAAAACATTTTTCAGTCCTAAATTCTGTATTTTGTGGATGTTGTGTTCTGATGTCTATTTCAGGAACTCGAGCTCAGGAGGAAGATGAAAGATAATGTCGCTGAAGAACATTTATATTTGGATTTTTCTCATCAGGACCGAGATGGCATCTTTCCTCTTCATACATCTATTTCACTATTTTTGCTATCCTACTGTGACTGCAAATTATTCAAAGTTTTCTTAGTGCCAACTAGTGAAGATGTGGATGATCAGTTTGTGATAAAAAACCTCCTTTGTGATCTTGAGGTCCATTTAATCTCCAGATGTCAGCTTCCAGCAGTTGTGCAGAGCTGCTGTTTACCTGCTGTTGTTGTGAAAGATGGCAAGTTCTGCCGAGCTGGGCTTTCTGTTGTCTTAAGGCATATAATACAGAAAACATACGAGGAAGATCCATCTAAAACGGATGTTGTGGAACTCTTAGGCTTTAAGAAGACCTGCTTAAAAGCCTGTGCTGAAGTGAGTGCATCTGTTTGTCTTAGATACATTAATAGGGATTTAAAAAAAAAAAAAAGTTTAATACTCTGAAGTAGACTTTTAATATTGATCTAAACTAAGTTTTTTAAGTAAGAAACTTAATTTACTTAGGAAATGAAATTTCATCAATGGAGAAGTGTCTCTGTTTTAACATAAAGATAAAAATTCATTATTTTAAAGGACACTACTTTTTAACATCACAAAAAGAATATTAAGATTCAAAAACTAGACAAGAAATAATCAATTTGTTAATGTTGATTTAAAAAGCACCATATAGTGTTAGCCTGCATCGCCATCAAGGTACACTGCTTGCTTGTGTTATGCTCACCAGGATAAGCTGAACGTCCAGCATGTCCAGGGTCTTTTCAGCAGAACTGCTACTGGCCACATAATCAGTCCCAAGCCTCTACCGTTACAGCAGTTTAGTCTGTGTTTGGTGCAGGATGTTTTGTTGAGTTTCATGTTTGTTCCTGTTGGTCCCTTCCATAGCCTGTCAGGCTCCTGTGAATGGCAGCTCTTTATTGGACTTTGACTGCTCTGCTCAAATCACTGTTATCTTTGATGTGAGTGTATTCCATCTCCAGGTCATTGGTGAATGTATTCAAACAGAATAGGCCTCAGCATTGCCCTCTAAAGAGCTCAATTTCTAATTGGTCTTCCAGGTAGAGTGTGAACCGTTTACAGCTGCTACCCTTTGGGTTGATATTTAAGCCCATTTATCACACAGTGATTTACTCATCTGGCAGCTCATCCATCTCTAGACTTATTCTCATCACCTCTCTCAGGAGTCTGAACCCCACTCTTTCATGATCACTACATTCATGATTGCTATTTATTGTTACACCTCCAACCTAGTTCATCCCTGTTGGTAATCAATCTGGGGAAGCATATAACAGTGTTAGTCCATTTAGCACTAGCATAAAAAAATTCTCAGACTTCCTACATAAACCTCTGGTTCTAATCTCTTCTGGGAACTGCTGGAAAACTTAGTTTATTGTTTCATATGGCTGCAAAGTGAGTAAACTGAATATGAAAAGAATTTAAAGGTTTAAAACCTTTACAGAACAAGAGGACAAGAAAATGAGAAGCAAGTAACTTTTTAGAGGTGGTGTTTGGTTAGACTACTTTTTTTTTTTTAATGTTGATTGCTAAGAAAAAGCTAGTAAGGCATTTCTAGAAAATAAATATGCTCAAAAACTGTTTGTTTTTATTACCAGCACTTGGCAGAAATGGCATATGTTACGTGTGTATATATATACATATAGAATCATAGAATGGTAAGGTTGGAAGGGACCTCAAAGATCATCTAGTTCCAACCCCCTGCCATAGGCAGGGACACCTCCCACTAGTACAGGTCACTCAAGGCCTCCTCCAACCTGGCCTTGAACACCTCCATGGAGGGAGCAGCCACAACCTCCCTGGGCAACCTGTTCCAGTGTCTCACCGCCCTTACTCTAAAGAACTTCCTCCTAACATCCAGTCTAAATCTCCCCTCTGCCAGTTTGAACCCATTGCCCCTCATTCTGTCATTACAAGACCTTGTAAATAGTCCCTCCCCAGCCTTCCTGTAGGCCCCCTTCAGATACTGGAAGGCTACTATAAGGTATCCTTGAAGCCACCTCCAGGCTGAAGAGCCCCAACTCTCTCAGCCTGTCCTCATAGCAGAGCTACTCCAGCCCTCTGATCATCTTTGTGGCCCTCCTATGGACCTGCTCCAACAGTTCAATGTCCTTCCTGTGCTGGGGGCTCCAGAACTGTACACAGTACTCCAGATGGGGTCTGACTAGAGCAGAGTAAATATATATCACAGCTTTGCTTCTCATGAGTTATGCAGCCACCCTAATCTTACGCCAATAATAGGGAATAAAAATAACAGGGAATAAAAAGTACTGGAAAACTGCTCATACTGGTCTATATATAAAATTTGCTTCCTAATTCTGCTTTTGCGAAAGTATTACAGAATATAAGCTTCTAAGATTATCAGAGCATATATTTAAAAGTGGAATTTCATTGCTTAAAGTGGGCAAAAGATATCTTGGATTTTGTTTTTCTTTCTGTATGAACATTAATTACATACATTTATCTGACAGGTTAGCCAGTGGACCAGACTTTGTGAGATCAGCATACCTCTGGCTGTTGCAGGGTTTTTGAAGGCATCTCCTGAGCACTGTCAGACTATTCCTCCTGATATTTTACTACTTGAAAGGAAGCTTGGAGAACCTGTCCGAGTACATAATGATGACAAAATTCGAAGGCAAAAGCTTCAACAACAGAAGACGGGTGCCAAGTCTGCAATGCCTGCACTTGGTAAAGAAGCCAGAGAGGAAGGAAAAACAGTGGAAATACAGGAACATCCACTCCCAAGTTTGGAACTGAGCATTGCTTTCTCCAAGCTACTTGTCCAGGAAAGATCAGATGTAGTCAACAGGGAGGCCTCTCACATCAGGAGAACAAAAACCTCTGACCTTCCACCTTTAGACCACATTTTTGCAGAAGGGCTGTATTTTACCTTGGCAGATGTAGTGCTTTTGCCTTGCATCCATCAGTTCTTGGTAAGACAACAAACTCTGCAAATATTAAGTAGCATTTATGTATTTTTTTATTAGTTTAAAATACACTGTGGCATTTGCGATATGAACTGAACCTGAAACAGAAGGTTTGTCTTTCTTTGTGTACAAACAAAAAAAGGGGTAGGCAAGATCACTGGAACAGGCTACCCAGAGAACTTGTGGAGTCTCCTTTTCTGAAGACTTTCAAAGCCCACCTGGATGTGTTCCTGTGTGGCCTGCCCTAGGTGATGCTGCTCTGGCAGGGGACTTGGACTTGATGAGGAGGCTCTCTACAACTATCTGAAAGGAGGTTATAGCCAGGTGGGGGTTGTTCTCTTCTCCCAGGCAACCAGTGACAGAACAAGAGGACAGAGTCTCAAACTGCTAGGGGAGGTTTAGGATGGATGTTAGGAAAAAATTCTTCACAGAAAGAGTGATTTGCCACTGGAATGGGCTGCCCGGGGAGGTGGTGGAGTTACCATCCCTGGAAGTTTTTTAAAAAAAGACTAGATGTGGCACTTAGTGCCTAGTTCTGTCATTCATAGTATTGCTGCTGTTAAACTGTTTTCCAGTGTTCACTGCAGTGAAAGGAGCAGTTCCCTGTAAAAGGTCAGGTTGCTGGAAGCTCTTTGAGTAAAGTTTATAACTGGAAAGCTGTGATTATCCTTGCAGTCTTGTGACATCGGGACCACTTAATTTATTTTTCTAGTAAACTCTTGGGTTACATCTGTGGTCTAATGACACACTGAAAGAAAGTTCACACTTTCCTTTAGGGGACCTGAATGTTTTCCTATTGGGTTATGTAAGTGTTTTGAAAATGCCAAGAGCGTGGTCCATTCAAAAATGCCTTTGCCTCTTCTCCTCAGCAGTCAGCCTGGCATGGCCCCAGTGCTGGATGAACACCAATGGCCGGTTTTCACCTGTCTTTATCTTTGGCTTTCTCTGCACATCAAGAGCTTTCACAGCACTATGAAGAAAAACACTATAGTAGCAGAGTAATATGGGCACTCTATAGTGGGTATATGCAAAATTTCCTTCTGAGAGTAGGGCTCTTTTGTGTCTTGTGATGTATTTAGAGATACAGCTAAGATTGCTGTATTTATTTGCTTTTCCTGTATGACCCTTGTGGCCCGGTGGTTTGCAGCTTACAAACTATATATCGTATGATAGATCTGTGTTAGCTTGCATCAGGGATTTTCCTAAAAAAAAAAGACTCTGTTTCCTTTTAAAATCTAAATTAGAAAAGCTCTGGGATTATGTTGCCCTGTTTTTGTTCTTTGAACGATCATTTTCTCTACATTGATTCCTACAGTTACCAGTAAAATTGAATTAGTTGGATCTGAAAGCTTCTTGCAGGCACTGGGTTGAAATCATCCTTATTGATGGAAATACCAGAATTTAACTCTGTCATAAAATGTTATTTATCACTTATAACTGGACTTCCTGAAATGTGTTTGAAAAAATCATTAGAGCTGCACTTCCACTTTGCTTTAAGGGTGTGAATAATAAAGTCTTCAATGTCTGGAAAGTATCATACAATAACTACAAGACCTGACTAACTGATTGTAATTATAATTACCAAAAGTAAGATAATGAAGCTGAGGAGTTGTTTTTCATTACCTTATTCCATTTTTCTGTAATCTTTCTGAAGTTTGTTTTTTTGTTAGACTTTCTATTAGTTGAAACTGTTTAAGATGAATAGAATAACAAAAGCCGTTGTCTTCATCTGGGAGAAGCCAGTATTCATGTTTAAAAATACAATTTGTAACACTTACTATCAAGTGTAACAATGCCTCTTAGAATTGCTTTCCAAAAAAACCCTTCCCTCTTTAACTGAATTAATGTATTTCTGCCCATGTTACTATTAGGATATTGAATTAAATACTGAAATCACACAGTTCATCCTCCCCTTGCTCCTTCAGCAATTGCTCATGACTTGTGATTACACTAGAGAACATTATAAACATATAGCGTGCAAGGAAGCTGCTTGGAATGTTGTCATTTCAAGTGTTCTTTACCAGGTTTTTGTTTCCAGTATAGATACGTGGAGGAGCACAATTTTTTGCATGGCCATTTCTTCCTTTTCCTGTAATTGTGGTCTTCAATTTCCAGCTTAAAGCAGGCACAGCATCACAAAACAGTTGAGGTTGGAGGGCACATCTGGAGATCATCTTGTCTAATCCCTCTCCTCAGAGCAGGGTTACCTGGAGTTGTTGCCCAGGGTCCAGCTGTTGTCCAATCAGGTTTTGAGTGTCTCTAAAGATGGCAACTTCACAGCCTCTCCTGTAAGAGAGTGATCTTTGCTGTTCTAAAACATTTGGTTAGTTGGACAAAAATTACTTAAGCACAAATGCATCCTTTATAAAAGCTAGTCTTCACCTGGAGATGTGATTTTGGTTATCTTTTTTTGTATTACTTGCCTTGTATTCTTACTTTAGACTGTATGGGGTTTTTTTATTTCTTTCCTGGTTTACACTTACAATTCAAATTCCTATTGAAGGGCACTTCATCTCATCATTATATATACTTAAATATATAATTCTAAAAGACAGTTTTGGATTTGGTGCTAGGTAGAAGCCACAGATATGGTGCAAAGACTTCAGTAAAGCCCAAGAACAGTGTATGTCCGTGCCTGCTTTGCTGTTGCCACGTAGTCAAAGGTATCTCTGGCTTGCAGTTGCCAGCAAAACAGCTGTCAGTGGCTGAGCTTTAAAGGGATGCAGGGTGTCTGTGGGAAAGAGCAGCATTCAGGTACTGTAATGTCTTGCTTAGAGTTCAGTATTTGTTGCAAATTACTTTTTTCCCCCCCTGTGATTAGCAACGAAAATCTTTCCCTTGCTGTGAAACAGCAGATAATCAAAGATATTATTTAAATTGTTTTCCTGTTACTGAATGAAACTATGATTAGAATCGATGTTGTAAACTTTTCAACCTGTTAAACAAGTGGGAATTTCAGATAAAGTCTGGTCAGCTGGCAGTTCCACCTGCAGGCCCTCATGAGCTCATAGCTAGTATTTTGTATCACCATGCTATGAGTAAGCATGCATGGTGTAGAAACAAGCTCACTTCATGAGTTCATGCCTTTTTCTGGCTTGTAGGAAGAAATTTATAGCAGGAAATAACCTTTCCATTTTTTGTTTTATAGGCCTCCAGCAAAAAACAAGGCAAAAATCTGGTAAATTTGCCTCTGATATCCAGTTGGTATCAAAGAGTTCAGGAAGTACCTGGAGTAAAAAGAGCTGCTGGCAAATGCAATATGAAGCTTCTCCAACTTCCACAGTTGATGTCTGCTCCAAAGGAACAGCTACAAGACTTATCTTCAGTTTCTGGTGAATTAGAAGAGGAGAACCAAGACAGTCCTTTTATAGGTGGTCCAAGGCCAACTATGACCAAGTTAATGGTAATGTAAACTTTCAAGTGAGCTATTTTTAATAGTAATAGTCTACTTGATTTGGAATAATCCAAATTGGTAAAATTCCAAATTTCTAGGCGTGCAGAAGCTACATTTGACAGTATGAACAGTTTAATACCCTTTGCTTGTCTTCCATCTGATATGCATTAACTTAGATGTCATTTTACTGTTGTTGTCGAGATAGTTGATCAGTTCAGGAGTTGAGCAAAGATAGGACTGCTGGAAACCAATCAATAATTCTGAATAATCAAAGTGACTTTTGTTTGAATCTCAAATCTTAAAAAATATTTGCGTAAGGGATGACCAAAAACATTGCTTTTATCTTTGACTTCATTATTCTATCATTTCTACTTTTTGCTATTTGATTAGAGCTTTGAGCTTCTGGGAACTCTAATGAGTTTTGTTAAAGAAAACTCACCATCATATTTCTTAGTTCTCAATATTTTTTGCGTAGGTGTTAACAGTATTTCCTTAAGAAAATTAACAGGATTTTTCTGAGAAAATGAGAGAAATGCGTAATTTGCATTCCATATAATGTAGAGTCAACTGCCTGGTCAGTTTCAGTTCAATTGCAAGTGTTGAACAATTTGATGTGATGCCATTGTTGAAGTCAATGAGAGTTTTTTACCAGCTTCAGTCGGTAAAAGATCAAGTAAAGGATGTGGGGTTTTATTTATTTATTTTTTCTCTTTATCTCCATTCATATAGGAAAATGGCATTGGTGCAAAGTTTTCTCCTCATCCGTGCCCTAACTGGACCCTAGATTGGTCCAGTCTACCATCTGCAGTCAATCCTGGAGAAGGTAAGGATTTTCTGTGTGTGTTTGTGTGTATTTAATAGTGCCGCCTTCTGGTGAAGCTACTTGACTGTTTCATAGGAAAATATGTCACTTCTCAGTGTGGTTCGGAATTCTCTAACACAACTAAGCAGTTTTAAATCTATTTTAAAATTCAACCTGTTAGGGACACGTGGTGAGATGCATTCCCTCAGGTTGGACTTGATGATCTTTGAGGTCTCTTCCAACCTTGCTATACTGTGATACTGTGAAACAGCTGATGGCCAAACTGGAAATAAAACTTGATTCCTAAACCGTATTTTTTTCCCCACTGTTTCTTACTTTCCTAAACTTTTCTTCTCATCCAGAACAGTAAATTCTGACTACATGATGATGATTCTATTAATACGAGTGATGTGCATAGATTGTTTCTCCTAACAGCTGATTTTATTCTGATGAAAATAATATTCATTAGCAAAGTTTGGTGGCTATGTGTCTGAGCCTTCCCTTTTGTGGCAGTGTGCCCTGCTGTGTAGGGGTTGTTTGCTTTGCTGGTTTTCAGGGCAGTCTTGTTGCCTATTGGCTATAGTTCTCCAGGAAATACACTGATTTATCACAATGTTGTTTTAATGAGTGTCATGAATATTGAATACCTCTTCTGTTGCACAGTAGATCTTACATATATCAGTAAGAACTTAGTGGAGGGTAACTCCTTTCTACGGGGAAAGAAAAAGGTTTGTGTGCTGTTGTATAAAAAAGATAATTTAGATACTGGAGTCCTTCTAGCCTCAGTAGTATAGAAATCCTGATTTAAAGAACGCAGAAATATACATGCAATGTGAAGATGCTCTTCAATGACCAATATGTGAAATTCATCACAGAATATGTTAGGAATCACTAAAGAGTTATAGGCATTTACAAACAATACTCTTCTTGTTTAATATCTACCTAAGAATGCAAGCGTGTATTCCAATCTACAGCAGACAGGCTATAAAAACAGGGTCAAATTTAAGTTCGTTTTCCTCCAGTTTGGATCTATGTGTAGTTCACAAAGCCATGACAAAACCCTCATGTGTACCATAAATAGATTTATGGGTTAATATAAAGTGTCCATCCTTCTACCATGAACTGTTGTTTTTCTCTGATTTTGTCCTGAGATAAATCTTTAATTGGAAGCTACACACTCTGCTTCAATTTTTGATCCTTTCTTTCCTTTAGCATGGAAGAAAAAAAAAAAACCACCAAACCAAAACTCGAGTTTGTACCTGTAATCATGCTTCTTCAGACTTCGTGGATGTTTTGGATATACTTCTGTTAAAATAGCTTTGTAACCCGACTGCTGAAATGCTCGGGGAGGACTGTGGGTGTTGAATTTGAGTGCTAAAGTTTCATTTTTTTTTTTTTTCCTAAGTGAATAAAGGATGTTTTTACTTGTTTCTGATGCTCCAGATTTTGACTGTAAGTTTTGGTTCATAGTTTTGCCAAGGTGTCTCTTCTGTTTGAAAGAAAGCTTTGAAAAAAATGTATGACTCACAGGAACATGTACTGAATCTATATTTAGGTATTGTATGCTGGATCTCCATTTGACTGGTGGGAAAAAAACAAGTCCTGCTACTTCCTGTGTGCGTGCTTCTTCTCTGTCAGCTTTAGTGAATGAGTTAATGATGATGTCAGTATCTAAAATCGGTTTTCAGTTCAATTTTTTGGGGAAGATTTGCTAGCTTAGCAGGGTGCCAAGGGAGATATTTCACCTCCTTCCAATCAAGATCACAATGATGCTGCTGCTGTTTTCTGATAAAGGCGAGGTCTGTGTGGTTGTGCTTTTTGTCCTGGAGCAGCAGTCACACACCACAAAAAGTAGTTTTCAGTTACACGAAATCAACTTTGGTTTTCAGTTAGATATATCTGCATGCTTATTACCTCTGTGCTTCTAAGTGGTTATAGGAGTTGAATTCTCAATAGTTTACTACTAAATCCTACCTGGCACACTAAGAAAATAGTCACTGAATCTGATGGGGTTTTAAAATTAATTTGAGCAATGCAGTTCAAGGATTCAAACAGATTATAACTAGTAAATAAATTTCCTCTTAATGGTCTTATTAGTAATTGAGACAGAGTACCAACTGTTTCAGTTAAAACTCACTTTGTTTTCTAGCTCTAGTAAATTCAACTTGCTGACAGATTTTAATGACATATATGATAAGCGCCTTTGCTCTGTCTCAGCTGAGATTTCTCAGAATTTGTTACATGTATGTGGAAGTTCTGATTGAATTGTTCAGTCTGTAAGCACCTTGCACAGCTGTTTACCACAGAAAAGAATTACTGATGATTGCAGTTCTAATGTGTTACTTAGATTATATATTTAAATTTATTCAGTTTTTTTGATAGTTTTGCAACAGTAAATAATCCCTAAAGGTTGTGACATTCATGATTACATGATTATGTTACTTTTCATTTGCCAATCATATTTCTGAAGCAGGATGAAATGGAATAGAATAGACTATTTCAGATGTATGTCAGCATAGGAAATGTTTTCAGTTTTACCCTCACAAAATGACGACTGAAATTTTGGGAAGAAGACCTTGTGAAAAGAAGAATGCTGAATGGAAATAGTGTGCTACAGCCGATTAAATGTGAGGTCTGGGAAAGAGGAGGCTATATTTAATTAGATTTGCGATCAAGAAACATACAAAGCATCTTTTCTGTGGTTTCACAGTCCATAAAAGACTTTTTTACCCTTTCAGGAGCTTCAGTCAACCCTGGAGCCCTTGTTTGTGTTCCTGGTCCTCTGTGTGCATGAAACTATTCCTTGTCTTTGGGTTAATTTTGTATTAGCTGCAAAGGTTTTCTGGATGTCAAGATCAGTTTGACTGGTTATGATTAGAGATGTTTCCTTTAGGCTCACCCAAAGTCCATTGAGAGAAGAGGGAGAGTGTGTACATGGCAGTGGAGAGTGATATAACTTTTGTTGCTGCTTTATTATTCTGATGATATATGGGAATGTAAGTCTTTGATACAGTCATCTTTTCATCACGCATTGTGTTCACTGTGAGACAGAAAAAGGAGAAAGGTTATATACATCTTTTTTTAACAGGAATAATTTTTTTTTTCCTTTCAAACAACTTTTTCAACTGTGAAATTCAACAATGAGAAATAATGGTCTTACAAATTCTTCTTTTCTCTTGAGTTGAAAAGCTTCTTAAGCAGGAAGTGCTTAAAAGAAGAAAAGTGCTTTCTTTGTGGTATCTCATTGTGAAATTGGCAGCTAGACCGACAGACTATGCTTGTGATGGTATTTACTTACAAAGGTAGTGGTTAGCTGTGAATGAATTTATGCTGTTCTTTCCAAAGTGTGAAACTGCTCACAGAATGAGCATGGTAAGTAATAAACTACATTTTACAGGCTTGTGAGTAATGTTCTCCCTTCTTCATATGAAGTATTTTTTCTTAAATGAAGGAATTGCAGTAGGGCAGAAAAGACTTCTGGATGAAATACAACTGTCAGGTATTGCAGAAAGGTCACTCTGCTAAAAGGTAGGAGTGTGTAGACAGTAGGAGACAGCCTTCAACTGCAGAATTGTTGAAGAGTTTGAAGTGGAGGCAGTTAGTTTAAAAAGTGTAGGCAAATAAAGATAGATCAAAATAAATGATTTTACAAATTAGATTAATTTTAAACATGCTGCTTGTTGTTATTAATGGAAGACACATAGCCCTTTGAATTTGTGGTTGCTTCTATGAATAGGGCAATTTTTTTTTCTTGAACAAGTGCATTTTAATGGATTGTGTATAAAAGTGACTCTCAACAAAGCAAGTCAGGTATTTTATAGGCTTCATTATTCCTAGTATGAAATGGATGGATTCCTATATTGAATTGATTGAGACAATGCCTTGGCTGGAGGAGCTGAAGTTTTCCACAAATTTAAACAAGCCAACACAAGAAAAGAAGACATCTTTCACATTTTCTAGCACAGATGTAAGAAAAGTTGTTAATCCATTGCAAGGCAACATGTACCTTCCTAGCTGAAGACACACTGTGATCAAGTTTGACTGATGCTTGCTTTGTGATCAGTAGCAAGTTGATGGCCAAATTTAAATGACTATATAAAACTAGTACAGAAGGTTTAGCCTGGATAAAACACTGCCCTGACTGATACCTTTGTTGGCATTCAAGTCTCCAGCATTTTGAGAAGGTTGATAGATTTTTAAAATGTTTATCTTTTAAAATGACAGCAGTTGGAAAGCCCAACATCTACTGATCAGGGATAAGGCTGTCCCTTAAATAGTTGCTGAGGAGAGATTTGTTACCTCGATTTGTAAGACACTGAGGAGGGGAGATAGGGTGGGGAAGAGAAGCAGAACTCAAGTACATAGTATTTATAAGGTTGCCTTTATGTTGTTGTGTTTTCCTTATCAGCTGAGAATTTGATCTTTGGTATTTTTTCTTTTTTTGAAGAGGACTGCTTTTATTACTAGAAACATTTTAATATATACTTGAATATAAATCTTACTGGAGGTGCCCTATTCAGTTATTTATGCACATACAGAATACAAAATGTTTGTAATGGAGAGCTTCCCTGTAGTACAGAAGGAACAGTGATATGAGGATGAAGCTCTTCTTACTATCCCACCTTTCTCTATTTTTGGTAGTAGTGATAACATGCTTGGTTTGAGCCATCAAGCATTTGCAAAGCCTGGCTTCTGACAGAGTTTGGATGTAATTTCTTGGGTATATTACCCATATACCAAAAGATTATCAACCATTCTCTAACTTCATGTGATTATATTACTGATGCTTTATTTTGCACCTGCACCCGGGCAGGTCCTGCACCTGGGGAGGCACAATCCCAAGCACAAATACAGGCTGGGTGGCGAATGGCTGAGAGCAGCCCTGAGAAAAAGGACCTGGGGGTCTGGGGTGATGAAAAGCTCAACATGAACCTGCAGTATGAGTGCAGCCCAGACAGCAACCGAGTGCTGGGCTGCATCAAGAGCAGCGTGGCCAGCAGGGCAAGGGAGGGGATTCTGCCCTTTTGCTCTGTTCTCGTCAGACCCCATCTGGAGTCCTGTGGGCAATTCTGGAGCCTCCAGCACAGGAAGGACGTTGAACTGTTTGTGCAGGTCCAGAGGAGGGCCAAGAAGACAGCAGAGCTACTCCAGCCCTCTGATCATGAGGACAGGCTGAGAGAGTTGGTGCTCTTCAGCCTGGAGAAGAGAAGGCTTCCAGGAGACCTTAGAGTAGCCTTCCAGTATCTGAAGGGGACCTACAGGAAGGCTGGGGAGGGACTATTTACAAGGTCCTGTAATGACAGGACAAGGGGCAATGGGTTTAAANGATCTTCAACTATAGTGGCAGATCTGCCTTCTCCCAGTCCATACTTTTGCCTTCTGGAATTTGGACATTGTGGTTGGAGCCCTTGCTGTTGAAGACTGAGGCAAAGAAGTCATTGAGCACCTCAGCCTCATCCATATCCTTTGTCACCAGCTCTCCATTTCTCTCCTGGAAGGGTCCCACATTCTCCCTAGTCCTCCTTTTCTCACTGATATACCTAAAGAAATTCTTCTTGTTCCCCTTAATGTCCCTGGCCAGATTCAGTTCTAGCTGTGTCTTAGCTTTCCTAACCTGATCTCTGGCTGCGCTAACAGTATCTTTGTATTCGTCCCAGGTTACCTATCCTTCCTTCCACACTCTGTAGGCTTTTGTTTTGTCTGGTTAGTTTCAGTTGGGATTTTCATTGTTGTTTTGTTTGTTTGTGGGGTCTTCTTGTGCTTTTTTATTTTCTTTTTCTCTATTACATTGTTATCTCTGGAGTATTTCAGACTTGAGAGATGCTTTCTGAGATGAGAATAGATGATGCTTAAGAATCAAAGCTGTCTTAGGGAATCTGGTATCTTATTAAAAAAAAAAAGATAAGCAAGAGATATAAATTAAGTATTTTACCTTAAATGTTCAAAGCAACAGTGTTTCTAAAATGAGATCCAGGCAGTCCTTCTAAATAACAAAAAGGGTTAAAAGAAACACTTTAAAGTTTTCTGTTTTCCTTCCAAGCCTGTCAGAACTTTTTTAAACACTTTGAAGATTTTTTTTCTTTTTTAATAGTTTTGTAGCTTATTTCATTGTCTCATGAATCCTGAAGCAGGAACTCATCCTTCTTCTTTAGCTGATTTTTCCGTATCAGACAGCTCTTTGCCTGCAAGCCACATGGATAACAACCGAAGGGGAATTCAGCTGAAGCTGCTTCTCATTAACCTCCTCTTAAAGTTAGGGTTTTGCTGTGCTCATTTAAATAAGTTTAAACCACATTTGTGTTTTATGTCACAATTCAAGATCTGGAAAACCTGTGATGGCAATTGAATCAGGTGGCCTCATTCTTACTAAGAAGAGGTAAATAATTTTCAGTAATAAAGAGAAAGGAAAATGCTCATGGATTGAATATAGGCAGCATTGGTGTCTGAGGTGACAAGTGTAAGAAAATGGAAGCTTATTACTCCAGTTTCACTCTTCTGTGGTTTGTCTTAAAAGCGTAAAATTTTAGATTTCATAGGTGACTTATTTGGATCTTTTGCCTGTTGTGGGATATAGCATTGCATAATTTTCTTGAGGACAATTTTGATGGGGATTTGAATGCAATTATGAATTTTTAGATACAAAAGTGTGTGTATGTAGCTAGAAATAATAAATTATGCATGCTACCAGACTAGATAACTCATCTGTGATACTAGATACAGTTCCTGCTATTGCTGTACTCTCTCTTCATTTTTCTTTGTGATTATCCTGGTTACTGAGCTAAAGAAGGGAAGGGAAGGCATTATTTTGTATTTGTAAGATGCCTATCTGGAGACAGGAGGCAAAGCTGTCAAATGAGAAGTTAAACTAGTATGCAGTAATGATTTTTTTTAAAGTGCAATGTTTTGCTGGAACAGGTACTTTTTGGAAACATAGAAGATTTCTATGTCTCATGAAAACAATAGCTCTGCATTAGGAGGGGATATGAGTTCACTACATTTGTTTGGTCGAAGTTGGTTGTACTTAATTTAAAGTAATATTTTGGTCTAAATGATATGCTTAACAGGCACTGAAATACTGCAGCTCTCCAGATCAAAATCAGGAGTTGCTAATGAATCTTGCTAGAAATCATACTGGAAAGAATACAGAGTTCAGACAGCTGCTTTTTGTTTCAGTTAGGACATGTTCTCATTGATGCTTGGCCTGTTCTCCAAGAAGTTATTAGGGTGAGAGTGATTAATGGACTTTTCATACAGCTTGTAACCAAGCTGAAGAGCGTTACCTTTGTTTTCATACCTTGCTTTATGGGTTAAGTGTAAACCCACAGAGAAGTGTTGAAGCCTTGGCACTTGATATGGAATATCCCTAGATCTGGAGTTGAGATTTTGATGAAACTTAATCCCTAGAGGTATGGGTTTACAATTCGCAAGTCTTTGTTAATTGTGAGTTTATTAGACTTCCAAGGGACTTGTTTTCCAGAATGCAGTATATACAGTCCAGTTAAGTATCTTCTGCAGCACCAGCGTTATCTTCAAAATGAATATTTCATCTGCTTCAGTATTCTGATATTTCTTGCTGTGAATTGTCTTCCCTGCTTATTTGAATATTGTTCCATAAGTTTTATCATTAGGCTTAAATCTCAGCTCCATCAATGATAATGTAATCAGTGTAGAGCTTGTGTCCTTTATTTGCCATACCTGAGAGTTTGGAGATTCATAATTCATATAGCCATGTAGGATAATCAACGTAAGGATTTAAAGTGGGTGTATTTTTTCTGTTTCTTTGAAGCAATTTTTTTTATAGGTCACTTGCATTGTTTTCTCCACATTATAATTGAGGGATAGCAGAGTTTTAAATTCATCAACTCAACTGTTGAGTGCCCACGATTTATCTCTGTGTTTCTGCTACAAAGCCTAAGGAGTCCTTTCAATCAGAAGTATCAGGAGACCTTCATTACCTCTTCAACAGCTTTTTGGCTTGTTTACTTTCTTCTTGTGCAGTCTGTGTTTCAAGATAGAAGTGTGAGCTGGTCTAGAGGAATCCGAGTTTGTCTCGGCCGTTTCACCAGTGCACTGGTTTGTGACTTTGGAAGCTTAAAATCTTCACAGGCCACAGGAGGGCAGCAAAATCTGTTTGGATAGGAGAGAAGAAGCTGGCTGGCTGGAGCTGTGCCCTGCAGCTAAGAGAATTATGCTTTTAATGTCGCAGTTTCCAGATATGTAACCTCTAATCCCAAAATGTGCAACCACCTGTTGGAGAAAGTGATTTAAACCACTATTTTCTCCTCCTTCAAACTCGAACTGATGATTTAAAACAGTTGGCATACTCGTGTTGGAGTAGGACCTACCAGCAGTCTGTTGTGCTAGGTGCTGAATAAATACCCGAGCAAAGCAATGCCTTCTGACTTGAATGTTTTCAAGTATAAGAAAGGAGATAATAGCTGAGCAGGGAATGAAGGAGAAGGAAAGTTAATTGGCTCAACTTCTTCTGGTAGTGTTTTGCATTCTTTGGTATAAAGGAGAATGCTGGAAAGAGATTTGTAAAAGAATGGGGAGCTCAACAGAGATTTCTGGGAATTGTTTTCCCTGATGTGTCAACATGAAGATTTGTGCAAGTAATTTAAAATTATCTTTTTTAATTGATCAATAAATGCTGATACAGTGCAAGGGCCAACATCTTGGTAATTGAAGAAGATGGTGCCATTGAATGCTAGGTTATGGCGAGAACTCAGAGTCAAGGGAAATAATTTGTTTGATATGGCAAAAGGAAAAAAGTAGGCAAATGAAAGCATGTAAAGAAGTGAATTTTAAGCAGCTAACCACTGATTTTTAATTTTTTTTTTTTTTAAAGCAGTATTCTGAGCACACAAAAACATATGATCTTCTTCATTAGGAGGGGAGGGTAGTAATCAGAATGTAGAAGAGCAGTCTAGCTTATGCAAATGTTTTCAAATGTTCCCCAGAAACAAGTAAAAAAAGACGCTCTCTCTTAACTGAACCTTGCACATCTTCCCTTCCTGCTATAATCTTGCATTTGAAAAAGGACTTGTAAGCACTGGGAAATTATACAGGAGTTAAGGTCAGAAGGGTAAACTAAACATGAAAAGGACACAGAAAATACTTCCATGGAATGACTAAAACCGAGCCTGAGTGTGTCTCTATTTCCTCTTCCTTGGTAACAAAATACTGCAGACATGTTGAAAGAATTTATATATTGTTTTCACTCAAGTTTATTGACATTCCCTTGTGGTGTTCTGGGGATGGGTTCTTTAAAAACATGATTTATTACTGGCTTTAGAGGGAAGGAGGAAAGAAATTTGTTGGAAGTTGAAATAATTCACAGATGATTTACATTACCTTTTTTGTAATGGTTTTGGGGTAACCTATTGGATTATTTATTAATGAAAAATAATTCAACCTGTGTTCATAGCTTACAGTTACTTATTCTACTGGATTACTGAAATTCTACTAATCTCTCCTACTTAACAACCATAAGAAATTATTTTTAAGGCTACTGGTTGTTTCCAGAGTTTGTGATTACCCAGATTTTATGTCTGTTCATAAATGAAAATAAAATGGATGCTCATTTTGTGGTTATTAAACTAGACAGTTTTCTTCAGAACTGTAGGTAAACATACTTTTGAACAACTTTATTTTGCAGTGTCAGTATTTTGTGCATTGGGAGGATGACAGCCTCATTGCAATGTAAAAAGCACAGCACCATTGAGGTACTGTCAAATTTTGTGCATCATAAGTGAATTTCCAAAGCTCTTTATGAATATTTGATAAGTAATCCATGAATTTGTGGCATTTCATCGGGGTAGTACAGCAGGCTTTTGAAACACATATGTTGTGTGTACTCTTAAAGGCACTCTCATCGCACAAATGGCTGCATATTCTTTCCTTTTCCATCCCCCAATTTTATTGCAGATTTGAGGCACAGATTCTGTTTCCAATCTATAAATAATTTGTGACAAAACATGAGATAAGGCAGAATTTTTCTGTCTATTGAAGTTACTTATGGTTTCCATTTGCACTTGCAGTGTTTTTAGGTTTCCATGTTAAAACCATGAAGGTATTACTTGATTTGGAGACAATTCCACATTGGATAAGGTCAGGTGTTTCATTTTATCCCTTTCTGGAAGTGAGTTGTGCATTTAAAATTCCAGCAATCAGTTTCAAGGAAGACAGCACAGCTATGTTTAAAAACAAAAAACCCCAAAACTGATAGTGTTACCAAACAACAGCAAAAAGTAAAATTATTTTGTTACAGGTGATTCATAATCTGAGTAATCTGATACTTTCAAAGCTTCTAATTGCATGAAGGAAAGGCCAGGCTACTGTGTTTGGTGTTGTGGCATTAATTATTTTGTACTTGAATTGCATCATCTCCAGATGGTCTGGAATAGCTTCTGAAAAGCTAATTTTTGGCGCATGCCTCATGTCAAATTTCTGGCATCTTACCATAGCAATATCAAAGGAGATTCACATCCTTAAAAAACTTCTAAAGTATCGAAGAGCAAAGGCAAGTGGAAAACTCGTCTGTTTGTAGATTGATCTTTTGAGTGTAGAAGAATTGGAGAATAATCCCAGTATTAAAATCAGTGGAATCTAATCTGAAGCAATAAAATTCGTCCCCTGTTGTTGTGGAACATTAATCTAAAAATCCAGAGAGAACCGAGGGAGATAAGACTCTCTTACTTCCATTTTTTTCCAGGAGGTACTTTTAAAACTGTTGCAGATCTGCGAGAGAGGTGTTGGACTTTGTGTTGATGTTTAAATCACTTGGATAAGTAAGTTGATATAACATTCATTTAGTAGTTCCATCAGCACGCTCTACCTGGTATTTCATAATGTGTCTGATTGGTGAAGTGCTCCGAAATGTACTTAAATGCATTTGAATCTTTCCTGTGTTCTTGCACTTCTAGTGACAGGAAGTAGGAAATAAAACAACATCCCCCCCACCAAAGACAAAGATATCTTTAAGTATAAACTGTTTTGAGTGCTTCCATGAAGAAATGCTGAGCCAGACAGAGTTCTTAACTTGGCTCTCAATTGTGTTGCATGTTTTCTGCATTTATTTCTTTGGAATATATTTCTTTGGAGGAGCTGGAGCATCTCTCCTATGAGAACAGGCTATGAGATTTGGGGCTCTTCAGCCTGGAGAAGAGAAGGATTTGAGGAGACCTTATAGTAGTCTTCTAGTATCTGAAGGGGGCCTACAGGAAGGCTTGGGAGAGATTATTTACAAGGTCCTGTAATGACAGGACAAGGGGCAATGGGTTTAAACTGGAAGAAGGGAGATTTAAACTGGATGTTAGGAAGAAGTTCTTTAGAGTGAGGGTGGTGAGGCACTGGAACAGGTTGCAGAGGGAGGTTGTGGCTGCTTCTTCCCTGGAGGTGTTCAAGGCCAGGTTGGATGAGACCTTGAGTGACCTGTTCTAGTGGGAGGTGTCCCTGGCTCTGGTGGGGGGTTGAAACTAGATGATCCTTGAGGTACCTTCCAACCAAAACCGTTCTATAGATAGAATACCTTGAATCATACCTCCTACTTCCTTTCTGTTTTATCATAAAATATGTATTTTGCTTGAGATCTATCTGTATCATTCTTATGTTTCCATATCATCAACACAAGCTGCTGTGCTTGTGTTGCCCACTCTCACAGTGCATGTTTCGATGATGGGGATTTGATTGTGAATTTCTTCAGGTTTTTACTGCCTTTTATGGGTTTCAGTATCAATATTACTCCACATTCACTTAATATGTTTGTTTCTCTTTGATGAGTACATTTTCACATCCTCTGGCTAGATGCTTTGAGGGAATTTTTTTTTTTTTAAGTAGGTACACTCAGTAGTGTGAAGAATGGAAAATGTTTCTTTTCAGATACAGAATTTAACAGGGTATTTGAAGGCAGTTGTTCACCAAAGACGGCTTTTCACAGGTGTTGATGTTCCTTACTTAATGAAAGTTAATTATTTTCATTTTTAAATCAGTGAACTTTTTCTTCGTGTGAGGGGAAAGCAATAGTTGTTTTGCAATGAGAAGTTTAACTAATTCATTTTGTTAGTAGTCTACTGTGAAGAGTATCTTCCAGACCTTTGAAAAGCTTACTTTCACATTTAGCGAAAGGGAAAAAGACATGAGGCAAAAATGCTAACACTGAAAAAATATTTAGTTATATTAATTCAGTACTGAATTCTTTTTGTTCTTGTAATATGTGCCTCCTGGAAGGCGTAACTTTAAAGTGTCCTCTGTTGAAGAGAGTCCTGCAGTGTAATTACGTAGTATGGTGCTGCAGAACAATTCAGGTAATAAGAGAGACTACCTGGGTGCTGGCACCATGATCATAGTTATGGGTGGCTTTGGTGTCACTTCTTTCACTTCCAGTTTGTGAATATTTGTGTATTTTGAGCTTTCTAATCATTGTAGGCTTCTGCTAATTTACTGAGGTCTAAGGCCAGGTACTTTCCTGTTATTTGTATTTCTGTACTATTGCAGTTTCTCAACAGAAGCAGTGGTTTCACTGCCAAATCTCATTGCAGTACAAGTCTGATCTGAATTAAACATTGGCATGCTACTGTGTATCTGTGACAAATTAGCACACGGTTTGGAACTTGTGCCTAGATAATGCTGTGCTAGCTGTGAAAGGACACCCAAGACCTGAACTGGCTTGAAAACTGTTACAGATAGAGAACGTTATCTAAATTAAAGCATTTCAGTACTAGTTAAATGTAGGAAAAAAAAATGGGGTGGGGTGAAGTGTGTAGGAGGGTGGAATTAAAAGTGTTTGTGTGAATTTGAGCCCTGAGAGTAATTTTCGAATCAATGATTTGCAATATGAGGAAGCTACATTTTTGATTTACCAGAACAGTACAGTAGTAGTACTCAAGTATGATTTAATAACTTTAAGCTTCCTCCTGACCTAGAATCTCTTTCTTTGGGCTTAATACTGGGTGTAGCCATCATTAAAGTCCTTATCCCAGAGGAGCTTGCTGCCTGGAGAATCTGTCCTTTGTTCTTAAAAAAGTCTGATTCTGCCACTTCCTCCATATATCAAATTCTACTTTGATTTCACTTGGTTCATTTCCAGAGTGATTTCCTAAGGAAGAAAAGATAAGGATTTGGAGCTCAGCAGAGAGTTACAGGCATCTTAGATCTAATATCAAGTTGTTCTTCATTTCCAGTATTGACCATCTGAAAGTATGACCAGTCTGTTCATTTCACCATCTCATTACTGTCAAATTGGTTTCCCACAAACTCTATGAAAACATTTTGAGCCCAACTCTTTACAACGCTTTAGCAGTATGACTGGTTTCGAAACAATTTGGCTGAGATCACTGCATCTCTAATCATTGTAAATCAGTAAATGAAGAAACTCAAGGTCATACTAAGGAGTTGTGTTGTTTGTTTGTTTGTTTTGTGTGTTTGTTTAGGTTTCATTGGGTTTTTTCTTTGGTTTTGTTTGTTGTTGGCTTTTTTTTAAACCAAATGTATGCATTATGTGAAATCTTCATCCTGTCTTTACTCAAGTAGTTGCCATTGTTTCGTAGTTACTTATGACTGTGTAGATGCAATTCATGTAATCACATTCGTAATATTCCTCATTACTTATGTTTTCCCAGAAAGTTGTGATTTGGTTCAGCCTAAGACTAGTTGGTGAATTTTTGTAATGAAAGGAGGAGGAAGAGATTGTAGAACAGAAGGAGGTGAATTATTTCGTGTTTAGCTTTTTAGCATATGTTGAGACTAGGAATACCACAGGAAAGCATTTGTAATGTTCATCTTAATCTCTTTTCCTGTTTGCTTTTTAGAATCAAATTGTTTGGCTTTTCCCCTCATTTGCGGAGCCTCTAAAATATTTTGTAGCTTAAAAATCTCTCTTAGTTAGTTGGTCGTTGTAGTGTAAATGTTCCTTGGTTGTTCTTATCCCTCATCAAAGAGATGGGTTGGAAACTTTAATTGTATCCTTTTACTGGAGATGGTTATGTTGCTGCTGTTAACGTTCAGAGCTGACCTGTGACATGGGCCAACATCAATATCCACATAACATCTGAGCCACCAGGCTTAGGTAGCCTTCCTGGAGATGTGCACAAGAGAAATATGAAATAGCTGGGACCTACACTCTGCTTCTATGTTAGCCAATGACCCATCTTTTTCTCCTCAGATGGAGACAAAATGGAAACTTTGTGTATAATTTCTAATAATGAATGTATTTTAATCATGCTGGATTCTGAATATTGTGGCTGGACTGGGTTAACTGTTTTAAAAATAATTTTTCCTCTCCCATTATTTCACTTTTAAAGTTTAAGTGAAGGAGTAGGATCCAGGAAAATGGGGACAGTCCTAGCAAACTCTTTAGATGTCTTAATATGAAGTGCACAGCTGCTTAGTATTGGCATTTATGGATCTATCTCTGCAATAACAAAAATAACATACAGACTAAGGATTTAAGCCTTGCTTGTTGAAGACTCTATGGAATCATAGAATCATAGAATGGTAAGGTTGGAAGGGACCTCAAGGATCATCTAGTTCCAACCCCCTGCCATAGGCAGGGACACCTCCCACTAGCACAGGTTACTCAAGGCCTCGTCCAACCTGGCCTTGAACATCTTCAGGGAGGGAGCATCCATAACCTCCCTGGGCAACCTGTTCTGGTGCCTCAGCACCCTCACTGGAAAGAACGTCCTCCTAACATCTAGTCTAAATCTTCCTTCTTCCAGTTTAAAACCCATTGCCCCTTGTCCTGTCATTACAAGACCTTGTAAATAATCCCTCTCCAGCCTTCCTGTAGGCCCCCTTCAGATATTGGAATACTGATAATAACTTCAGTGGTTTCTGAAATGATGAGTTAGGATTTCCAGACCTAATTTACCTGTTACCCAGAAATTTGTGACTGTGCAGTGTGGTGTTACATTTAGCAAGTAACGATAATTTATTTTTTGTATAGAAGTTGACTGTGAGATATTTGTAACATCCTTTGAAATAATTATGTTTATGGATCAGTGTATATGGATAGATTTCATTCTGATTCATAATGGAAATATAAAACTGTAAGCAAGTACTGTGAAAAGTCATGAAGCCAGAAGCTGGAGAATTTTTTTTTTTTTTTTTTTTTTTTTTTTGTAACTAACTTTTAGAGTCAAGGGTTCTCAGGATTCAGGGACTCTTGAGCAGCTTCTAAATTTATTCTTGTAGCTAATTTGACTATTTAACCATAAAGTAGCTGTACAGCTTTTCTGTGTGTGCTAATTCTGAAATTGTTTACATTCTTTAGTGGTTACTGTAGCAAACTGAAAGTAAGCAAAAATAACTGTCACTATGCTTTAACTGCAGGAAATGTGAAAGCAAGTCCCACATTTTACATGCAGATCCTGTAACTTCAGACAGAGTTTCCAAATAAGACATTTCATTTGTTAGTCACTTGTTTTCTTTTCTCTGGCACACCAGTCACAAAAAATCTCCAAAAATGTATGGCATTTAAAATTCTGTTAACTTTTTTATTCCATATTTTGTCCCAGGTTTGCAGAAGCTCTCATTCTTGTGATAGACTGTGGGGTCAGATAATTTTGGACCTCTTCATGAAATATTTGTGCCAGTTTTTGAGGGAAGCAGATGCATTTTGACGTAATGAATGAAGCAACTAAATGTTTTATGCTTTCTTAAGTTAGCCATTATTGAAAAACAAACAAAATTACTAGAATCAAAGTAGCATTCTTCGTTTGAGCTCTCCATTGTCTCCTCGTTGCTAGACTCTGTCTTTGTGATTCAGATTTGCCATCCTCAAAATGAAGTCCAGATTTATGTAAAGTAACCATAACCTGCTAGGCAGATACCAGTTTTGAGGAATTTTGACAATATGTGGTTCCTTTTAGTTTACCTGATCTAAACTATGAAAGCCAACATAAATGGGTATATAGTGATCTTTAAGAATTGTTAGTATCAATATATTCCATACTGCATCTTTAAAGCACAGTCTACTGCTGTACTGTTTTTGTGAAGCATTGCTATAATTTCTTCACTGTATTTTCATCTGGTTTTTGAAAGACTGGTAATGATTTCTTAGTTAAAATAATCTGTCCCACCAAAACCAACCCCCCAAAACCAGTTTGAGCTGACACAGAACAGTTCTTAATCCTATGTTCTATGCTATTCAAAAAACATCTGCCAAATGGATTACTTTCTGTCTTATCTGCAGCACGTATTTGACATTCCTCTGCTTGTGCTTGTTGCTGGATGCTTTAGCCTAGTTGATGTATGTTGAAACTATAAGTTGTCTGTAACTTATTTTAGATGACATTAAGTAAGATGTGATGTAGAGAATAAATCATGCCTTCAGTCAAGCTTTCTTGACATTTTGGTTCTTAATTGCTTTATAAACAAAGGTTAGATTGTTCTTTCTATATTTACCTCCTGTTTTTTTTCTTGTTTCATAGTTAATAGATGCATTTTACATCTCTGTATGTTTTAAACTATAGCGTAAAGATTGCAGCCACAGCTGATTCTGTTGGTAGGGAGCAAGGAGAACATATGGCAGAGATTTGAGTCATAAGATCAGAAATTTTGTTTAAAGATTGGTTTGTAAGCTTTGAAATGGCAAACAGTAGGGCTGAAAATCACTACAGCTGACTTTCTGCAGGACATTGGTTGTTTGTAGATCTAGCATCTGTTTTTCTGACAAGCTCAAAACAGACAGGCCTGTAAAAATGTATCTGTTTAGGACTTTATCAGGGAGATTAGCAGATTTTGTGCCAATTTTTTTCCTGGAGGTCCTGCAAGGATAAGTTAATCTTTAATAATTACGTATTTTTTTCATATCTAGTTCAAGGCATTTTATGAATGTTGAGCTTTTTAAAGTTGTTCATAATTTTAATAAATACCATAGGGAGATACTTGCTTTAAAACCTAGTGGTTTTGTATTAGTTAAAAAGATATAAAGAAGCATCCTTTTGGTTTGGGAATTTATTTAGTCAATTTAATTTTCACAGTGACTTGCAGAGGTTATTATTCCCTATTGCAAGCAAGCATAGACTTTGTTTAAAGGTAGGAGTAGTTTTCTTGAGGTTGTGTGTGAGAACTGGGCAACAAGAACTTCAGTAGAATAACAGCTTTAGTTTTCTGTTGTTTGTTAAGGTAATTCAGTTAGATTTGCTACTGTGCAATATACACAATGCTGAAGAAATAAATGTTAAAAGATTCTAGCATATTCGGTCTTGTATCACAAATATGCGACATAGTCAAATGCTTCATAATACGTTAATTTCCCATTTGATTTAATTCTGTTGTGTGTCAGAGAGGGATAGAACATATTCCTCAGCGCTTTTTTTTTTTTTTCCCCCCTATTACTTTTCCTCAAGTGTTTTCGACTTAGTAGTAATTAATTAAAAAACCTCCCCCAGAACTAACCCTGTATTCTTTTAGTCATTAGATCAAAACAGCTTTATGGAAAAATCAAACCTGATGGAATGTGGTCTGTTCTTAAGGCATCTAGCAGCTGCTGCATAAGATTAGAGGCATACTTCATTAGTCTAATTTTCTATAAAGCTGCGATAAAAGAGCAGAAATGGGCTTTACAACAGCCATTTGATAATCAAGGAGTGTTGAACTTCTTTCTACTTAAGGGGGGAAATTGACTGAAACCCATCAATTGCTTTGTCTTCCATCCTCAGATTTTTAGATTGCGCTTTCCTGCCAGTACTCAGTGTTGCACCAGGTACGTGATGGATGCTGTGGTTGCAATCACAGCTCAGGTTTTCTTGGATTTTGCCATTAAAAACACCCCTTAAAATTACTGGTAACTCAGTTATGGGTACTCCTATAGTCATATATAGTCTTCTTTGTCCTATTGTAAGAACAAAGCTTATCCCTTGGAAAATAATTCCCCTGCAATATAATTCTTCCAGTATGCTGAGATGATTGTTCTAGCTTTGTGCCTTTTCCATTTGGTTTATTCAAGAAGTGGCTTAATCTAAATAAAAGAATCCTATCAAATAACCTTGAAATAATCCCACTCTTACACCAGAAATGCCCATTTAAAGTATTATACTTGTAGATAGCAGTACCGATCTGACTGACACTTCTTTGTAGGTTAGGCTTTGTGCTCTGCTGTGTCTGTCTTAAGTTACTGCCAAAATAGTTTTCTGTCTTTGGCCTTGAGCAGAATTCGCTCATGATGTCAACACTCCTTTAGCTCACACTTCTCTGAAGGCTTGTTCTGCACTAAGGGCTCAGTCATCTGCAAAACTTGTGTCTCAGAAATATCACAAGAGTATGTGCCTTCTCTCAGAGGTGGTGTCCGTGCAGAGGTGAAGGATGTCTGTGTTTCTCAGTTTCTTTCAGCTACTCTGAGGAGTTGATTTCCTTGTGACCTGCTTTACAGGGATCTTTCATTCTCAATTTGCCATAGCGTTATACGTCCAGAGACATAATTCTGCATGTCAGTGCCTGTGCTGTAGGTAGAGTGGGATGCAGTAGGAATCTTGTAGGTTTTTCTGTGTGGAGTTTGTGAGTAGGAGTATTTAGAAAACTTGGATAACAAATAAGACAAACTATGAACTCAGTTGAAGTGACCCTGAAGTTTCACATGCATTTGCTTAAGCCAAATACGTCCATGCACATGTGTGACAGGCAAACTTGGTTCAAATATACCAAATGATCCATGCGGTACAGAGATTTTGTGTATGTTATTTTGCTCTTGCTCTGGATTCTTCGCTAGTCCTTGCTGGGACACTGCAGTGTTAAGCTTGAGTACACCTGGCAATTTGTTGTCATTTTTCTAGCAGAAGCAGTGCTTGATTTCCTTGGTTAGAACAGTAAAGAGTAGTGCTACAATTACAGGCTTTTTATCGCTATGTGATGATTCTGCTTGCTTCCTTGAGAAAATTAAAACTTAAAAAATTTACATTATATATGAAGGAGGAAGTGTTGCATGCTTGATGGTTTTTAGGACCTGGCTAGTGGTAGCTCAGACTGGATCAGGAGGTTGTATCAGAATAACTCAAGAGACCTCATCTAAAAAATCACTGCTGTGATGGTTTGCTGTGCTGTTTTCCTGGTGTGTTTTCCAGCTGTTGGCTCCTTTATCATTATACTGGCACCCAAAGGTTGTGTCAGAAACCATTTTCTACACAATGCCCTACGAATATTTGCCTATTGTTTAAATACCTTAGGTTTATGTTCTGTACTGCTCTGGGACTACTTCATGTTTTTACTGTTTTACTGTGTTCAATTGTGTATTTTTCATTAAGGCAGATGTTTTGATGAACCTGCCTTCTGGCAATTAGTAGGAGATATGTATATATAAAAGTTTTGGAAGGCAGATGGCTATTTTCAATGCAGTTTAGATGACAGAGCTGATTAATTGCTGTTGGAAAAGAGTTCATAATGTTTAATGTCTATTGGCTTCAGATCAGCTTTTCAAACATTTATGGGAATTCAGCAAGCTGTTTGAATGACATCAGTCTGTGCTGTCTGGTTTTGCTGTCTCTCTCCATCCCTTCAACACTTCTGGCTTAGTTTTCTTCACACATAATGAAGAAATTAAAATATATTGAGGAGATGGGGGAGAGAAGTATGCTACTGTTTTGCCTTCTGCAAAGGGAGAACATAAAGAGCAGGAAGATGCTATTGTCTATTTCCTCTTCTAAATTATTTAGCACGGCGTTTTCATGCCAGAGGAAAGTTTATGGATGACCTTAGTGCTAGTTGTGTTTAAGAATGCTGATAGTTTGCACAGGGAACAGAAGTGCCATGCAAAGCTAAGTTGGAAGCACTGCTGTTTGTCCAGCAGCCAGCTGTTCAGAGTTGCTTGCTACAGAAGGGCCAGATGAAATCATGCCTTTGTTTCCAATGTTCTTTACATGTAAATCCTGGGAGACTGGAGTATAGGGCTGGGAGGGTGCCCACAGTTTCATTAAATGCTGGTTTCTGTTTCAGAGGTAATTGAAGGGATTTACCTGGCTGTTTGCTTTCATAAACCATGTAAGAATAATACAAAAGGCCACCCTGCAAAAAGCTGCTTAGGACACAAGTAAAAGGAGCTTTTTTTTTTTTTTTTTTTTGTTACAACCGTTGATTAGGCAACAAGCATCAGTTGTATATATTTATTGTCTTGGAAACACAATTTTTGCCTCTCTTTTGAATTTCATGAAAATGAGTTAACCTGTGACAATCTTTGCAAGTTTGAGTACTTTATTCCTTATCATGTCAGTAAGGAGAGACTCTCTTGTTCTTTTCTCAAAGGCATGTATGTTTGTAGTGGAAAACTGTATGCACAATTAGCTTTTCACCAGTGTTTCTGAAGTGACCTTACATTGGATTAACTGAAACTAAAATATTTTCTATCTTTAGGCGGCTTTCTGAATTGATATATCCAAATTGTCTGTAAATGATATTTTATATTTGCTCTGAAAATCTCCTAAGAACATATTTATTTGTGGGTAAGTGCTGTATACCATAAGCTGATACTTCTGTGCTGCTCACGAGGCATTTCTCCATATGTGTAGTCTTTCAGAAACATACTAAAGCAGGTTGAAATTTTATTACATGTTCCCTTTTCAAACTTGATGTAAAACGTTATTCCCTGTATGTTTCATGTTTTTGATCCATTGAGAAAAAATTCTGTTCATGGCCAGATTGCTTAACTTCACATAATCTTTCTGTCATGAAGTGTGCAGTAAAGTAGTTTTCATTTGTAGTGGATGACAGTTGCTGTTCCAGATAACACTATTATTTCTATTTGTTCAAAGGAAAGAAAAAAAAAAAGTAGATATTTGTTACATTAATTCTAGAGGTTTGTTGTCCACTGTATTATAATTAACTTGTGCTGGTTATAGTGAGTTTTTGCTTTACCTAATTTGTATGGGTGGTTTAGATTATTGACAACAATGAAAAGGAGCAGTTTGAAGAGAAGCGTTCTGCTTCTGACGTGATTGTATTGGCGTGGTTAAATAATATGTCTATTACAGCTCTAAAGGTGATGGAGCTACCAAAGCCTGTTTCTTTTCATAGTGCTATATGCCAAAGTTGTTTAGCAAGTGGTCTGGTGCTACACAGTTACAGGACTCCTAAAAGCTTAATATTGTTTATTAATATTCAATATTCAGAACTCTTGCCATCCCAACCACTAATTTTAAGAATAATGGGTTCTTCACATGGTCAGGGAAACTTTATATAGGTAATAACGCACGATCTAGAAATAACAAGTAATAATATAACATTAATTGGACTCAATTGAACTGGAAGAGAAGGTTCCTGTGGTCAATACCTCGCTTGTCCACTAGATTGACTCAAGGAGCTCCTTTCTGCTTATGGCAGAAGGCAATGGTGAATTACAAGATGCTTTAAGTATTTACTCACGAAGTATTATTTCCCGACTGGCAGGGCTGGCTACAGCTTCAAACAGTACCCAAATGCCTTCAGGGAATTCTGTTACTGTCTTGTCAGCCACTGAGACTTCTGATTATTTTCAGGCTTCTGGGTGCTGGGGAAAGGAGACAATCCTCTGGATGATCTGTGTATCTCCAGGACTTCCTGTCTTGGCAGGAGGCTTTCAGGTGCAGGCAGGATGTCTTGCGATGTGCAGTTTCAGCATGATGTCATACTGGCTATGCAGGCCGATCGCATGGAGGCATTTACAGCCTGTTCCTGGTAAATTCTTGGTAGGCAGTTTCCAGGCAGTTCAGGATATAAGAAGTCAGTAGCAAGCAGGCAAGCACGGATACAATGGCAGAGCACGTTGTGTCACCTGCTCATCTCCTTTTATCAATACAGCCCAAGACTAATGGGCCTTTGGACATAGATTACCCAGTCAGGATGGCGCTCTGCCAAGCTTGACCTTATTAGGTGAAGCCATAGGCTTACTTTACCCAGATTTGGGCAGAACACAGGCTTTGCACAAGGCATACACAAGCTGAGCCTGTGTACCTTGTTCACCACAGGATGCAAACAAATCTGGGCAAGCCAGAATCCTCAGACTCAGTGGCTCCAGGTTCTTTGTCTTCTTTCTCATGGTTGCTTCTCCCCATAGCAGAAGGAGGGAGAGCAGAAAAACATGTCTGGGCAAGCCAGGACATGTATAAGCCTATTTTGGCCCACTTAGGCCTACCATGACATCCCCCCTGCCCCAATTTGCTAAGAGAAAATAAGTGGTAAAGCAGTTAGTATTGCTGAATTAAAACCTTATGATTGAGTCATGTAATTCCTGCATTTCCTGTGAACTCTTGACTGTTTTTTCAGCCCTTCTAACTAACATAAACCACATGAGTACCAGATACACTCATTTAACACAGTAAAATGGATTTGAACAGAACAAAATTTTCATAAACTGCAGATCCAGACAGGATGAAGCTACAAATGCTGTGGTAATTGCAGTGTAGATCAGACAAGGTAGAAATCCCTAACCTTGGCTTTCCATGTGAAATGGAGTTCCCTTGTTTAGAAGTCATATCCAGCTATGGTGAAATTAAGTGGTTGTTTGCATATTAAATGTCAATGAATTATAAATTGTCACCAAATCCTTTGCAGTGTGGGATTTAATTTTTGTAATGACTAAAATGCAGGTTGAAATTTTAAGGGCGAAATTCTTTTTCATCAGGATAAGTGTTTTGGAGGGATTGCTCTGGCCATTACTCTCTGTACAGTAAACAAAGATGTGTAAAGTTAAATTGAAGGCACTGCTGTTTGTCCAGCAGCCAGTTGTTCAACTGCTTCGACACACAAGGGCCAAATGAATCATGGTTGTCTTCTAAGCCAGCTTTTCTTATTTCCAGATTATTAGTTCAGGCTCTATCTCTCTTATTGATAAATAAACCAGAGAAAGGGATCTTCCAGGTTATTAATTTGTTGAATATTTTTTTTTTCTTCTTTAGAAGTTACAATAGGAATTAATGAGAACATATGTATCAGAAGGTGTCTTTCATTCTTTCCTTCGGCTACTTGTGATTTGCTACTCCTGACTGTACTGATATATTTAGCTCTTAACTTATTCTTAACAATCAGTTATAGATATTCAGCATAAGGAGCTCAGAAAGAGAAATCTGCTGTGTTCCTGCCTGCACCATGAGGAGCCTGCCTCTTAACTAAGAGAATTGGTGCTCTGGAGGCAAGATCCTGCTGAACAGCTGTGTATGTAAACGGCAGGGGCTTCTGACCTCAGCAGGGCTGGTTGTGGTTCCTCCTGGGGAAAGAGCTCTCCTATTTCTGCAAGAGCCAGCCTCTCTCAGCCCCTGGTGAGCACCGAATTCTTCAGGAATTAGCCGTTGCTGTTTCTCAGCAAGACAGTAGCTGGATGATGCTGAGATTTGGGAAAATATTGTGCCTAGATGACACAGCTGTCCTTCACAGTGAGAGACTGTTTAGTACAGCAGCAGAGCTTGCTTTTCCTTTTTCTTTATTCTTCCCCAAAAGTTTTATCACCTTTCACTTCTTAAGGTTTGTATTGATGTGCTCTCTTCCTCACACCTTACTCAAGTGATAGATGGATTTGGGCACAGGAGATTAAGGTAAAGGTATAAGGGCTAAGTGCTCAGGTAGCAGAAAAAGAGGAGCTAAGGTGAGAGAGGAGAGGAGAGAAGTAAATTTAAAGGAACACCACTACTGTAAAGCTGTTAGAAACCTGTCTGCTGTATTGTTTGCTCTGACACCTGTTCTTTGAGCAAGGTGCTTGGCCCTCTTACTACCTATAACAAATCCAATCAAAGAATCATAGGATAATTCTGGTTGGAAGGGACCTCAAGCAGTCACATAATCCAGTGGGGTCAGTTATGAGATCCTGTAATTACTGACAAATTCTGAACAGTGTGACTTCTAAGCTTTATGGCATCTTCACCCTAAAGAAGTGAGAATAAGGGAGAAAGGTGAGGCTAAGAGAGAGGAGTGCAGGAGAGGCAGTATATGAATGTGAGAAAGAAGGATAAATGCAATGTCATTTTTTTTTCTCACAGTTATGTCATGACAGTGTTTTGTATCTTTCTTTCAATCCTGTGATTTGGTATCTTTCAGTCATGTGATTGCATGATATTGCTTGCTTTCAGGCATTGGAATGGGCTGCCCAGGGAGGTGGTTGAGTCACTGACCCTGGTTGTGTTCAAAAGTCGTTTGGATGTGGTGCTTGGGGATATGGTTTAGGGTGAACAGTTGGACTTGGTGATCCTAAGGGTCTTTTCCAACCTGAATGTCTCTGTGATTCTGTGATTTTAAAACAAAGGAAGTCCTTAATCTTTGTGATTCTGGAAAAATTAAAAAATATGAAACTTTAAGGCTTCAGAATGAGGAGGAGGATGAACGTTGTCAGCTTAAATGTGTAGTAGCTCAGAATTTTTGGACTAATCTAGTGTTCTAGGAAAGGTTCTGATACATGACTTTTCTGAAGGTTGCTGTTGGCAACATTACAATGTAAAAACCTTTGAAGAGCATGGTTCTAGCAAGTACGTCTACTGGGGACAACACACCTTAATTTGAGTACATACAGGGCCTTGATTATCTAGTACCAGAAAGCTTTTCAGTATTGTAAAGGCCAGATTAGATGTGCACAAATAATGTTGGCTGTTTGTGTGTGATTGTTTTCTTTTGGATATTCAGGAATTTTGTTTTGAGGATGAAAAAAAAAAAAACCAACAGCAAATAACAAAAGCAACCCAAAACTTCTGAAGTAGAACATTGGTTACATTTAGGGGAGCCCAACATTATTTTTTATTTATTTCTACTGGCATCTCTTGATCCTTTTTTTTTTTTTTTTTTTTTAAGGTGACTTTGTTGCTTAAAATCCTCTAATACAAAAAAGGAAGCAGGCCAAATTCCTACTTAGGTTGTCAAAGGTCATTTTTCATGGCTGTCTAACCTTTTGAGACTAGACAAAGATAGTGTATATAAGACGAAGGGGGGGGTTTATGCCTGAAGTGGTAAAGCTATTTGCTTTAATAAAGAGCAGATTGACTAGTAAGATCAGGAGAGAATCCTATCTGAAAAAAACAATAAAATATTCTCATGGAGTTAGTTATCTTTGCTGTTCTTTTTATTATTGCCCCGTATCTATATGTTTTAAACCACATTGTAGCATTCTGTCCTCCTACTCCCTTCACTGCAGCTAAAATATCACTACATTTGATCATATAAGGCTTTATGTAGTAAAAAATAATGTGTATTCTGGGTTTTCTTTTCTGACCTTATCTGTTGACTGAAAGTGCAGGCTATACATTCTCCAGAAGGATAGTTTATAGGCTTTATTTGGTATGTTAGAGGTGGGGTTTTGTGTTTCCACCCCCAAATGCTAAAGCCATTGGTTTATATGTGTACACAGAAGTAACTTCATGAACGTTGTTAGTTCTCTTAGGAACATTCACACAATGTTAGGAGTTGGAAGGGACCTTCAGAGATCAATGAGTCCAATCCCACTGTTGAAGCAGGATCATCTGGGGCAGGCCACACAGCAATGCATCCAGGAGGGCTTTGAAGATCTCTAGAGAAGGAAACTCCCCTACCTCTCTGGGCAGCCTGTTCCAGTGCTCAGTCACCTTCGCCATAAAGTGTCTCCTAGTGTTGAGATGGCACCTTCTGTGTCATATCTTGTACCTGTTGTTCCTTTTCCTATAATTGGGCACCACCAAAACCAGCCTGGCCCCTTCATCTTGACACCCATCCCTCAGATATTTACAGATGCTGATAAGAACCTCCCTTCACCCTTCTCAAGACTAAACAGCCCTAGGTCTCTCAGTCTTTGTAAAAGAGGTATTCAAGTCCCATAATCATCCCTATAGCTCTCTGCTGGACTCCGTCCAGCAGATCCCTGTCCCTCTTGAATTGGGAAGCCCAAAACTGGACACTATTCCAGGTGTGGTCTCACCAGGGCAGAGTAGAGGGGGTGGAGACCTCCCTAGACCTGCTGGACATGCTTTTCTTAATGCACCCCATGAGGCTGCTCTGTGGAATGAAGACTGCTGAGTTCTAAAGTGAGAAGTGCAGAGCAGCTCTGTATTCTTAGCTGTCATGATGCTCCAGGCAACAAATGTTGACTTTTGTCAACTTAATTCCAGCCTCTTCAGATTTTAGTATAAAAAAACAAAATAGCACAAAAACAACACAGCTTTCCTGAAAATCTAATTATTGTTGTAATGAAGTGGAAAAGTTAAGACACAAATTAGTGATGGAGAGGTCCAGTGGTCTGATAGGAAAAGGTAAGTAACTCTATGCCACTTTATAAGTATACAGAGCTGTAGAGTTGCCATATGTACCTGTTATCCCTTACAGAAATGAGGCATTTACATGCCCTTTTACCAACAATAAAAACATATGGGGTGTTTCCAAACCTTACAGTTCTAGAATATGTTGGGTAAAAAAATGCAAACAATCCAAAAAGCAAACAATAAAATCCCCAAAAGTGGCTTCTTCTGAAACAATTCAGTTCTGGTCTAAAATGCTGGTTTGCCTGGTGGAACAGTGTCATAATGTCTTGAGAAATCCCAGGAGGAAACTTTGTTGAGACCATGTCAGTGTGGAATCCGGCACTAGGGCATGCATGAATAAGCAGAGAGTGAGACTTATGTCATATGGTGCAGTGCAACAACTTCCTGAGAAACAAGCTGAGGATCCCAAAAAGTAGTATTAGAGACAAAGGAATGGTAGACAAAGTAATAGTAGAGACAAAGGATTTTTTGTTTAAGGCTGCACTAACAGGGCTGTAACTGCTCAGAGAGCCAGTACGTTCACCATCATCTTGTGTAACTGCATCTTTCTGCTGCACCTTGTAGATGTCTCTTGAAAAGGCATTTAGTTATAAGGCGTTTGCCATGGTCTTTGGAGATCTCTGGCCCCTCTGTCTTCACATTACAACTCTTTGAAATTGTCTGCAGAGCCAAAAAGCATATTCTTTCCTCACCTGCAGGCTGCATTTTGGGTATGCCTTAGGAACAAGGTCTTGGAAATGCAACAAGATAAGAATGAAAAGAAAAAAGATAAGGTCTCCTGTAGTTGTCTCTACAGTGGAACGTAATTTCCAGAACAGAGCTTTAGCTGCAGTAATATTTGATACTTTGTGATGCTTGCAAGTAGGTCTTTTTTTTGTTTCTGATGATTCTGTTCACTGGCCCTCTGAAATGTCTATTAGATTTTTAGTCTTCATACATTGCTGCAGGTAAGACAACCCAGAAATAAATAACTAATTGAAAATTCTGTGCGGCTGTTTTAAGTTAAATGCTTCTGTTTGCTTTTCCATGAGAGTGATTTTGGAAATTCACTTGTTGTACAAATTCATTGTATTAGATTGTAAAGGGAGCTGATATAGAAACGGTAAAACCAGTGAAAATAGTATTTGATATTTTTGCCTGATATTTTCTTTGTCAATTTCAGCAGATTGAGCATCCCACATTAGAAGAAATATTTTTAATGACTAAATTTAGGAGGGTTTGTGTATCTTAAGTATTTTCAGCCTTGATCTTTCCATATTTTTAGAATATTGTAAAACTTAATTTTAACATGCCAAATTGTCAAATGATTGGTTTTAGCATTGATCTGCATCAGACTTCCTTTTTTTAGGTGGACTCATCTTTTGCATTCAGATGTCCCTTTAATTTTTTTGTTTGTTTGTTTTGTTGGGTTTTTTTTAGCAAAGACAATTCTCAAGATGAAATATTATTGTTAACAATTTGCTTTGTCCCATATATCGATGTCAAGTAGCAGAGACAAATATACAAGATCCTTTCTCAAAACTACTCTGTGTTAGAAGCCAGCCTTTGAATGCTGCATTCATGCCAGAGCTTGAAGTCTGACCTCTGGACTTAATGCACTCATTAAAGGAGTACAGTTTCTGTAAATAAGAGGTGGGCTTCCAGTGACAGATAGTTTTTAGTCTGACATCACTGGAAATAGCCAGACTGAATTATTTGATGAAGCTATGCACCAGTGAGGGAGCTGGGTAGAAAGAAAACAATTTGTCCCAAGCCTGACAAGTGAAGGGCCAAGGTCAGTGTCATTCTACTATCTAGACTGCCATGAGGACTCTGTTAGGGATATTTTGCAGTGGTGGTGGTTTTAGAGCTGCTCTGCAGTAAGAGACTGCTTTATTCCCAAAGCTGAAACCATACTCTGAAGAGTGTAACTTTGATTTTTAAATGGGCAGATATGTAACAATTGGGGGATACTCAAGTCCCAGTAGAGGATGTGGTCAGACTTCTTTCTCAACAGCCAAACTTCCTTTTCCAGATCCCACACTTCAAGTTACACCCAAGTGTAACAAACACATTATTTGCTTTACTGATTTCAAGTACTGCTCAAGAAAGATAATTATCACAGTTGCCTCCTGCCATTCTTGTATGAGGAGGGTGAGAGGTAGAGGAGGATTGACATGCACTTGCCTCTCACATGCCTCTTTACCATTTGATATATGTATTTCAGACTGTGTGTTTACCCGTAGATGATGCTGAGAGTGGCTGGCCCATCTCCTGCTGCTACATCTCTCTCCTCTCATGTGGCTATGCAATAGGAATAGAAAAGAAATGCTGCTGAAAGCTAACATTTCCCTTCTTGGAGGGGGAGGAGAAGTGAGATAGGTCAGTGTTGTTGAAAGGGTGCAGCTGGAAGGTGGCCTCAGACTGGAGAAAGAGAGCACTGGCCCACACATATTGGCTTAGAGCAGCTGAAGCTGAAGAAGAATATTGTTCAAGTAACCAAGGTGACTGTTGGATGACAGTAAAGTTATTGTCCTTGCTAATTGTATGTCTTGCAAGATTTAGCAGAGTTCTTTGTAAGCAGATGGTAATATTTCTGACTAGCAGGAATATTTATTTGTAAATAAATGTCAGCTGAGCTGACATCCTTCATCTGTTTGAATTTGACTTTCTAGCAGAAAAAGGAAAAGGACATTCTTCAAGTTTTCGTCTTGTAGGGCTAAGTGTAAGCTACCTTCCTATTGTTGTTGAAGAAAATAATTAGCATTGTTTAACATGAGGAATGCAAAGTGAAATGTAGTATTTTCATATGCAGAAGTTTTAGTTAAATTCTTTGTGTGTTTGCTGTGGTGAATGACTAGTTAGTTAGCCATGCTAACTAACAGTCTCTATAGGCTTTTTCATGGCTTGCTAGGTTTCCATAATTCTCACTAGCAAGTGAGATAGAGTGGTCAAAAAGCCTATTGATTCAAGCATGGTTTTCTCCATCCTTCCAGGGAATGTACAGTACTTACTGTCTGTACAGCACAGGAGGATGAAACTTTGTAAGTGACCACAAAGAATTAATTTAAAAAGAGTTTTTAAAGGCTGTAGACTAATGTCTTTTAGATGTATGTATACTGAGAAGGTTGACTGAGTGTGAAGTAGTGGATATGTTGTTGCTAATGAAACCTGTAACCGGGGGTGGGGTGGGTGTTGTTTGGTGTTTTTGTTGTTTGTTTGTTTGTGGTTTTTTTTTGTTTTGGCCTTTGGGGTTTTTTGGTTGGTTTTTTTGTGTGTGTGTGTGAGTCTAGGATTTCTTTGGCTAACTTTGCACACTATGAAAACTTGATGTTTTTAAGGTTTTTTTTTCAGGTATTTATTAATACTTGGGGTATTAATAAATCCCAGGCCTTTCAGAAAAACCTTAGGGTTAGAGGATAAGAATACAGAAGTTGGATAGGGAACTGAGACCATTTGCTTGCATGGATTTTTGTGCTGTTTGTGGTGTGGCAGGTGCAGTCTCTCCTTAGCATTGTGCAGAAAAATGGCTCAGAAGGTTTGTGCTAATAATGCCTGTTGAGAGGCAGGAATTGGAAACAAGATTGTCTGCCTGGTTCCTCTCACAATTAGGAAGATTGAAGTTGAAAGTGGATATAAGAGAATGATACAAAAGCTACCTGGGAAAGAAAGCATTTACAGCAAATCCCATTAAATTAATTGCAACAGTTATTTGAGCTCAGGAAGCCCTTGAATAGTGAAGGCTTTCCACCAAGGGAACTTCCAGTTTTATATGCTGATTAAGCTTTAAGTACTTTTATTACTTGTTTCCACCAAATAGAAAGGATAAAAATTTGTGAAGGTTAAAGTTTTGGTTGGGTGTGGGTTTTTTCCTTTGATTATTTGTTTTTTTGTATGGTTTGGTTTTTAAGATAGTGCTTCTGAGAACTAACAGCTGTTAAAAATGCATTACAGTGTAACTGAGACGACCAAAACTTGTAAAGGCAAATTTTATGTTCAAACACATTTTTGAGAACAGAATTGACTTTTTTGTCTTCACAGTGTATTTCTAAGTACGGAATTCTGTGTGCTTTCACGGTCTTAATATTGAAAGGACAAGACCCTATTGAATTCTGTCAAGCAAAAAAAACCTCATTTTTTGTTTTTTGTCATGCTTTTGGAACCACATTTTTCTGATTCTTGCCTGAACCTGAAATTTTTATCCAGTGCTGATCAGGAATTATATCTATTCTTGCCATTTGTGCCTGCTGCTGCTGCCCACTAATTCTGGACCTTCAGTATCAGTTAGCTATGTGCCTGCAGTTTCTGCAGAGAAGCTGAGCTGATTTTAAGCTAGTAGCTTTGGTTTTACTAACATAGCAACCAAAGAGGTTTTTGGAAGGCTAGATTGTCCTAAATGCAGAACTGTCATAGCAGTGTCATGCCCAGTCCAAGTTGGATCGTTTAAAGCCAAGCTCAGATTCACTTGCCTCGAGCTGTAGTTACACCTCTTACAACTATGTAATCATGGTTGGATGCAGATTTTGAGCATGGACAGCTTTTGCTGGCCTCTAAGGAAGGTGTATTTGTTGGGAACTCTTGCCTTGCTTGGCTGCTAATTTGCTTATCAGGTGAACGAATTAAAATGTTTCTTGCTGCAGGGGAAGGCATCTGGTATTTGCTCCTTTGAGAGCAATGACTATTTTATTAAGTACTTCATCAGGTAGAATTGAAAATAATTAAAACTAGTAAGAGCTGTTGATTGATAAAAACAGACTCAAGGTAAAAATCCCTGCTCATTGTGCCCCCCTTGCCATAGCTGTATTTTAGACATATGATATAGCAGACAAATATAAATTAGATTGATTGATTCTTTTCATTTATTGCTCCAGCAGCCTCCGTTAGATAAAGACTATGCGCAAGGCAGCATCTGCTTTTTAAAACTCCAATAGTCCCTTGTGATTGCATGTGGGCAAGTACATACAGATACATATAGTTGTACACAGAGAACATACCTGTATGACTTTTTTTGGGATGGGGTTTTGTAGGTTATATATGCCTCCCTAACAAATTACTTTCCCCC
>WBNM01002588.1:63968-99262 GCA_013399055.1 Ramphastos sulfuratus
CTATGGTGAGATGCCTGCATCTTGCTGTGCTTACAGCAGGAACTGCAGGTGTTGAAAACATTTGAACATTAATGTGTCAAATGTAAGCATGAAAATTAGAAGTAATCTGCAGAGCAGTTGAAGTAGATACTCGACACGCAAAGAATTAGAGTTTCTCCTATAGCCCTTTTTAAAAGGGTTTTCTGAGGGCCTACTCATGTGAAAGATGTGGTTCCTTTAAAATGTGTTTTTCATTTTATGTGATGCGATAAAGGTCTCATATCCACAGTCCTATACGTTTTTGTCATTGGCGACCTTAATTTTCTGAGACTCCTCTTTGGTGGTAAACTCTGCAAAGTGTGAAGAAGTGTTTGAAATGTAACAGAGGTTTTGTTTTTTAAAAATGTATTATTTTATACTTACAAAGTTGGACTGAACATGCGCTCCTTCCTTCTTACCATATCTTAATTTCCATTGAGAAGTGCACACTTTGTCACCATATGTTCCAGTCAACTAGGAATACTTCAACACTTCATTTCTCTATTGTTTCTATTTTTTCCAATGACTGCCTGTGCAATATCTGCTTAGAATGGACTCTACCTTACTGCCTCTGCCTTCTGTTGACGTTTTTTTCTCTTTTTGTTGTCCTGACATTATAGAGTGTATTATCTTGAAAAGTGATTCTTTTTATTTCTCAGTCTACCTAGAGCAGCGTACTGATAATTTTACCTGATGTTTGTTGAAGTTGATGAATTATTTGTGAAGGGAAATATTATTTACAATAAAATACACAACAGAGTAAGTTTTCAGATACAGGAGATTTAAAACAACTGTATAATAAATACTGTTTTTTTATTACAATGATTAGACTGCTACAGCTTTTGTAGTAACCAGGAAACTTCAGGGTTTTGTAGGTTTTATTCTAAACTATTCCTCAGTACTAGGCAAATGTATGTATTTTTAATAGACAAAGTTAATGAATTCAATGCAAAACCAGAGAGTGCCCATACTCAATTATGATGTGATGCTCCAAGAAGTAAATAGGCTCATGCTTGAGAAGACATTAGGATTGTTCAGTACACCTAAATCTCCTTCATAAAAATTATTTCAAGAGAGTTGTTTCAGTATCTTTTTTTTCTTGTAAAGATGAACACTTGTTCTATCAGCATCTATGTCAAACTCTGCTTTTTGGACAAAAAAGAACTGTATTAAATAATTCTGTCAGCACTCTGTTAGTCCCACTGAGACATCGTGCATCTTGACAAACATGTTAAGTGCTGACTAAAACTAATTGCATCTGAAGTAGTAGGATGTTGGACTTCAAACACATTTAAAAGAAATTTAATAGTTTTTCATTTCTGGTTGTGGTAGAGTTGTGATTAAAAGCCAGACTGGAGTTGTTGCTTTGAGAGCTACCTCCTTGCACAAACAGTCATTTAAATAAATGAGGCTGCTTATTATGAAAAGTGAAAATTGACAGGAAAAAGAGTGCAATTTTTGAAAACAAGTTACTCCTCCCCCTCTACTCTGCCCTGGTGAGGCTGTGTGTCTGGAGTACTGTGTCAAGTTCTGGGCCCCTGAGTTCAAGAGAGACATAGAACTGCTTGAGCACCGCAGAGCCGCAAAGATGATTAACAGAATGGAACATCTCTCTTACTAGGAGAGACTGAAGGAGCTGGGGCTGTTTAGCTTGGAGAAGAGAAGACTGAGGGGTGACCTCATCAATGTTTATAAATATGTAAAGAGTGAGTACCAGGATGATGGAGCCAGGCTCTGCTTGGTGATGCTCAATGACTGGACAAGGGGCAATGAGTGGAAGTTGAGGCATAGGAAGTTCCGTGGAAACATGAGGAGGAATTTTTTCCCTGTGAGGGTGACAAACACTGTGAGGTGCTCTAGCAGAGGGGTTGGACAAGATGATCTTTCGAGGTCCGTTCCAGCCTCTGACATTCTGTGATGCTGTGACAGAGAGTGTAGATGTGTAATAAATAGGGATTTATTTTGTCAACCTTTCTGTGAGTGGATTTCAGCTCTGTTTCTGGGCATGATTCACAGGTTTGGGATATAATCAAGCTACAACATACACCTATTTGATTAATTTATAGTAAGTTTATACAAGTATGTTCCTAAGGAAATGTTAACAGCAACAACTGGAAAGGAATTTTTTAGCTACGCTGAGGGTATAGGGAAAACTCTGCCAAATGCTTGCGAATTGAGCTGGAGTGAATTCAGGTTCCAAAGTGTTCCAACCAGTTTTTACTCTTGGCCATAAATACCTTTTGCAATGCTTTGCTGTTACCCATTTGAATTTACCAGTGTTGAGAACTGCTGATCACTATTTAGGGGTTTTCTCTGCCATCCCCAGGAAAGATGTCCAGAGACCGGGCTCTGAGAAAGCAGCAGCAATTGAATAATCTGGTAGCAGTGGTGACAAAGCTGGCTAAGCCTGGAGATGTAATTGTGGATTTTTGCAGTGGAGGGGTAATGTATATTTTTGTTTACATGGTACAGTTTGTTTCCGCTTTTATAGTTGCAGCTTTAGGTGATTGCTACCCAAACCAGAAATACAAATGCTGATGTTTTAGCTGATTTCAAGGGTTCTGTCACTGATTTGAGGATGCTTTTCATGTCATGAGTCAGCGACTGGGGACACTAAGAAGTGACTCAAATTGTGTTTGGTTTTGTTTTCACAGGGTCACGTTGGAATTGTTCTTGCTCATATGATGCCATCATGTCAGGTAAATTCTAAATAAAAATTACAGACTTTATGAGCTTGCACTCTCTGATAATGTGAAAATGCTGCATGTAGGGAGAAAAAAAAATCAAGACACAGTTGTCTCTGAGGACTTAAACTTGAAACATGCAAATTTTTAGCATAATCCCAAATGTGTGCGATGCTTTCCTGAGGTGGGGGGAAGTTATGGGAAAAGATAAATATTTGCAAGCTGATTGATACTAAGAAGTATTAAATGCCTTTCACTGCAACTGAGTTTCCTGCTAATAATTTTTTGATCTCTCAGGCTCTAGCACAAGTAATATAGAAGATTTCTCAACTAAATGACAAAGTTGTGTGCTTGTTGGCAATGCTGGACTTTTATTTCTTGCTTCTCTTTTGTCTTTTTTTGTCCTGTGGATGAAATCTAGGTGGTGCTCATAGAAAATAAGGAGTTGTCTCTGATCCATGCTAAAGACAGAAGTGATGAACTAGGTTTAAACAATATTGGGTTCATTCAAGCAAATTTGGACTATTTTAATGGGACTTTTAATATTGGGGTAAGTGATTATAATTTTTCCACTTCAGAACTTTCATAGCTGGTTAATTACTCTTAACTAAAATATCTAAGAGAAGAAAGTTCTGTATGTCCTTACAGGTAGGTATTTTTGATGCTATGAGAAGCACACTTTCTACATTAATCTATATTGTTAGTTTTGTATCTATTAGTTGTTTTAAATTTGCATCACTTTTGTATTACATCAGTGAAGAAAGAAGTGTCTACTCCAATCAAATACAAAAAATATGAGGGCTACCTGACCATGTTGATGAAAATGTGGGGTAGATTCTTGGCTTAATCAGGTTGTTTTAAAAGTAGTGGTTCATTAATAGATATAATCTTTTGAAGATAGGAAGAGAATATTACTGTTGCTAACATTAAGCCTGAATACAATAAAATGAGATGAGAAATACAATAAAATTAGATGAGAAATGTAATTAGGTGACAGTAAAACTATATTAAGATAAAGCAAACCACTCAAGGTTACACAACCTAGAACTGAGAAGGACCTATCACGACAGAGAGAATGTTAGACTGATGATGTACCTGTGTGTTCAATGCATAATTTCAGGCAGAATGAGTTCAGTTCTGCAAGACTAATGCTGAGCACTCCTGTTGTAGTCAACAGGTGATAATCTGACACCCAGTTAACCATAAATGAGTAAGCCAAGGCAGGAATCTGTTTCTGCAGGAGCAAAGTGGGTGATTTGAAAGCTGATTCAAAGCATCTGTGTTAGACCCTGAAAACAAATGAGATGAATGTCCTCTTCAGAGTTCTGCAGCCCTAGGGAAGAGTAAGGCATAAATAGTCCCTTGTAACTAAAAATTCCTGTCTTGTTCTGTGCTCTGTTAACAGAATATGAACTTTTGCGACAAACCCTAAGCTTTTGGTGTGAGTCAGACTATTCTTGAAATCATTCATCCAAGGGCCTGCTTTGGCTGTAGCTAAGGATGTTTAAAGCTGAAGGTTTACGGCACATGAACAGTGCTGTTTTAACTGTTTGATTGGTTTATTCAATAAAGGAAACGAAATACAGTCCTGAAGAAAGAAGAGAGGATAAGTTATTTCATCCTGGTCCTTCTAAGTGTAAATCTCAAAATCTCTGTTTTCTGTGCTACGTAGTCACATAAACCTCAGTGGATGAACTAGAGATCTGATTCAAAAAATCATGATTTTATCAATAATCTACTGAATTCTGTGTATGAAATGTGTTATTCAGTTCTGTGTATGAAATGTGTTATTCAGTGAATTGAGTTGCCAGTTCTGTGATTATTTGAGTTCTTGTCTTTATTTCTGGCACCTATTTCACTTCTTACTTGAAGAGACTAACATCCACCTCCTTCCAACCTCTTTTCAGGTAGTTGTAGAGGGCAATAAGGTCTTTGCTCAGCCTTGTTTTCTCCAGCTTAAACACTCCCAGTTCCTTTTAGATACTCCTCACAAAGCCTGTTCTCCAGACCTTTCACCAGCTTCATTGTCCTTCTTTGGACATGCTCCAGCAATTCAGTGTCCTTATTGGACCCAAAACTGAACACAGTATTTGAGGTGCAGGCTTAAGAGTGCTGAATACAGGGGCACAGTCACTTCCCTGGTCTTGCTGGCCACACTATTGCTGAAACAGACCAGGGTGCTGTTCACCTTATTGGCCACCTCAGCACACTGCTGGCTCATATTCAGCTGGCTGTTGACTAACGCTTTCAGGTCCTTTTCTGCCAGGCAGCTTTCCAGCCACTCTGCCTCAAGCCTGAAGCATTGCATGGGGTTGTTGTGACCCAAGAGCCTTCGACTTGGCCTTGTTATACCTCACTGGCCTTCGCCCAGCCAGCCTATCTAAATCTCTCTGCAGAGCCTCTCTTCTCTCTTGCCTAACTTGGTAACATCTGTGAACTTAGAGGGAGCACTCAATCTCATCATCTAGATCTCCAGATCACTGGAAAAGGTATTAAGGACAACAGACCACAATACTGGACCCTGGGGAAGACCACTTGTGACTGGCTGCCAACTGATTTTAATTCCATTCACAACTTTTTGGGCCCAGACGTTCTCCCTGTTTAAGTTTTTGTGGCAGAGAAAATAGTGCTGGGTCGAGGGTTGGACTGGATGATCTTTGAGGTCTCTTCCAACTGGAGGTTTTCTGTGATTCTGTATGTCAGAAAAATTCCCTTGGAAATTATTCATGTCCAGGCCTGTGATTTCAATGTCTTTGACCTGATTCTGTAATCTATTCAACAAACAAACCTTCAGCTTTCCCATTTTGGGAGACCAGTATCAATCTCAGCTTCAGAATTAGTTTGCATCCTACCATACATAATTCATTCTTCAGGTTGTGCTCATTGACTCAGAATTGGCTTTCCTTTGCAGCCACATATGAGACAGGAGCCAGCTGGTTTCCTGACCAATAGCCCAAGTATTTAATGTAACGTGGAGTTTATCTGCCTTTGTATCATTATGTCACAAACACTGGACTGATAAAAAAATGACACTGTAATACCATAATGCATGGATACACACAAAGCTTTGTGATGCATTGTTTCTAAACCTTTCTTCTGAGGCTTATAAAGCTGTGCATTCATTGCATGACTTCATTTTCAGTAAAACATTACAATGTAAATGTGAGGGCAGACATGATGGCAAGAAATTTGCTGGTTATAGCACTTGAAATATAAAGAGCTACAGGAAAAAATGAATGTGGCAGAAGTCATCTCTCTGCTTCTGATATTAGTTTTAAACACGTTTATATGCATTATATACTTGGATATCAAATCTTTACTTATCTATTTTCTTATCTATTATCTGACAGAAGTTCAAAAGCAGGTTAAAACAAATGTGTTGACCATTTCTCTTTTGCTCCACATAAAATTTCTGCCCCTATGAATTGCTGGGGTAATGAAGATCAAGCTTCTGAAGCAACATCTGAGTGCCAAACATTCTGGTACATTGTACTGTTACATGTTGTAGTGCAACCACAAAATGAAAGCTTCCAAACATTTGCATGCAGTGTTGATTTGCATCCCAACACCCAGAGAATTCTTTGAGATCTTAGGGGTGTTAGTACTTCTGTAGTGCTCATAGTACCTCGACTAATGTATGAAAACAAGTTGAAAAGGTTCAGGTTTGGTTGGGGGGTGAGGTGTATCTTTTTTGGGTGTGTTGAGCTCTTTCTGTTTAAGGTCATGGAAGTGAACTTAAGATTTACGTGAAACATTGTTTTCTCCTTCACTTTTCTGCATACTCTCTCTTCAGGGAAGCTTTAGCACCAGGGGAGTAGTGCAAGGCAGGGATCTTACACTGCAGTAGCTCTGTTGTTCTCTTCAGGGGCCACTTTGTTTTCCTGTGTCTAGAGATGTATGGGTTTGTGAACCAAATGCCTTATCTGCATTAGTCCTCACTTTTTATTTTGTTTCAGATAGCGAGTCTAATGTATAGGGTATCCTGAGAAAGCTGTTTTGAATTCTGTGGTTATTTGCTTAACAAAATTGATTCTGAAAAACCCAGAGAAGAAATTAATTGCTGCAACAGTTCATACAGGGGCAGCAGAGATATTGATTTGATCTGTTGGTGTTTTGAGGCCTCTTTTCCAAATGTGCAAAACACTGGTCTTTGTTTTCTACTTGGATAGATGAGGAAGTAACTATAATTTTATTCCATGACAGTCTCATAATAACTGTGATATCAAGAATATATCTCTGATGTAAAAACAGTTTTATATTTGTTTTTAAATTCATATGAACAGAAAACTTTAGCCTTGTGAAATTATTTTCATATTAATTTTTTTAATTTCTGCTTCAGACAAGAGCATTTGTTACCATCTGTATTCACTTACAGTCAGTTGATGATTAATGGTCTGCTTAGCTGAGCTTACATCAACCAGTCTGCAAACAAAAACCTCTTTGTTTTAATTTATATCTGAGAGCAAAGTTTTTTGCTTTTTTATCTTGCTGTACCTTGAAAAATGTCTTTGAACCCTAAAATCTGAGCTTTGCAATTTTAAACCTTATTTTTTAAATTTAGTATAAAGAACAGGCAGAGAAAACAATGCAGTTTTAAAGATCCACAGTGTTACATGAAATTAAAAGCTTGGCTCAAAAATGTCCTTGTTTCAGTGAAAACACAGAGCAGTGTGTAAGCACCAAACCTGCTCTTTGAGTTACTTAGTACACAGAAGAAGGAAGGGAAGGTAATAGCTTTTCTTCAGCTGGTCCATTTGGTATCACAGCTATTGATTAGGAGAGAGCTGTGTGGCTTTCCTTGCAATATATTGAGTACAGCAGTAATTTGCCTTTCTGTAGAGAGCATGAAGAATTTGGGTCCAGCCTTTGCATTCCCCAAACACACATCAGTGATTGTGGGTAGCTCGTGTGATCAAGTGTCATTCTGGGTTTAGTTCAAAAGCTAAGAAAAGAATAAGCAGGAAAAGGAAAAAACAAACAAACAAACAAACAAAAAAGGTAGGGCAAGTTTTATTTGACACTTTCCCCTTCTGTGTTTCTTTTCCAAAGTTTTTACCCAATACCTTACAATCAAGTGATCAAAATGTATGTGTAAAGGTTGTCCTTGAAACATGACCTTCAGGTGTATCTGTTGCTTCTCTTACTGCTATATTAAAATGCAGTTTTGAAATAGTTTGTTCTTCTGAGTTATTTTTGCTTGATGAAAATTTTTGGCTAATTACCATGGTAGTTTTTCTTTGATTATTTTCTGAAGCTACATTTGGCATCAAAAATGCGGTGCACCTACCTTTTAAGTGCTTTGGGTGAGTGACCCTTATTTCAGCATTGGTGGTTTCCTTGTTAATGGAATAGGCCATAAATTTTCCTTACCATAGTTATGAAGGAGAGGAATTAAAAATTGAGGAATTAAAGACTAGACCTTTGGCATAATAGCTTTCACAGCAAAAACTTCCTCATACATTTGAGTAACTGAGTCAACCAAAAACCCACTGCAACAGGATTTTATTTAGAATGTTACTGTAAAGAATTTGCTTATTTCTTTTTTTTTCTTTGTCTTTGCTTTTAACACTCTAGGTGGCTCTGCATGCATGTGGTGTGGCAACAGACATGGTGATCGAACACTGTATTAAGGCACAGGCAGCCTTTGTCGTCTCCCCTTGTTGTTATGGCTTCATTCAAAACACAGTGAAGTTTAAATATCCACAAAGGTAAAGCTAATAAAATAGGCCTTAAAAATACCAACTTAAATAAAGGAAGGAAATACTAACATGAGAATAGAATCACAGAATGTGAGGAGTTGGAAGGGGCTTTTAGACATCATCAAGTCCAACCACCCTGCCAAAGCAGGATCACTGAGGGCAGGCCGCACAGGAGCGCATCCAGGTGGGCTTTGATAATCTTCAGAGAAGGAGACTCTAAAACCGTTCTGGGTAGCTTGTTCCAGTGCTCATTCACCCTCACCATAAAGAAGTGTCTCCTTGTGTTGAGGTGGAACCTCCTGTGTTCTAGCTTGTACCTCTTTCTCATTGTTCTATCACTGGGCACCACCAAAAACAGCCTGACCCCTTCATCTTGACACCCATCCCTCAGATGTTTATAGACAATGATATCTCCTCTCAGCCTTCTCTTCTCCAGACTAAACGGTCCCAGGTCTCTCAGTCTTTATTCATAGGAGAGATGTTCAAGTCCTGTGATTATCCTTGCAGCCCTCTGCTGAACTCTCCTCAGCAGATCCTTGTCCCTCTTGAATTGGGAAGTCCAAAACCGGACACAGTATTCCAGGTGTGGTCTCGCCGGCATCGAGTATAGGGGGAGGAGAACCTCCCTAGACCTGCTGGACACACTTTTCTTGATGTGCCTCAGGAGACCATTGGCCTTCTTGGCCTCAGGGGCACATTGCTGTCCCACAGATAACTTGGTGTCCATTAGAACTCCAAATTTGTTCTTCATGGAACTGCTTACCAGCAGGACAGCCCCTAATCTGTACTGGTGCCGAGTGTGATTCTTCCCCAGGAATTTGCCTGAAGCAATCAGCTGAAGATCATTGCCAGTGTCCTGGCTAAACTGGTTCACAATTACAGTGAAAGTGTTTCCTTCTGTCTCTTTGCCCACCAATCCTGAAAAGGAAACAGATTGGTCATATTGGGTTATTTTTTTTCTACCTACTCATAGTACAGAAGACTTTTATACTATCAGTGTAATACCCAGACCTTTTACCTTGAAATCACAAAATTAATAGAAAACTCATGAAAATCACTGTAAGAAGGGCAATTGACATTTTAATGTTGGCAAAAGATGTAAGCAATCAGCTTAAATAAAAGGGTCTGCTTTATACCACAGTTTACTGCTTGTAAAACTCTTCTGATTTATGCTCAAGTAGACAAGCCCTCCTGTATTTCAGTTCATATTTTTAATACCTTGGGCTGTACATATTTTGTTGTCTTCAAATCTGGAGTGTTGAAGATCATTAGATATCTTAGGCTTAAGAATTTTAATGCCTTTGATATAAATAAAATGTAAAAGGTAAGCATAAAGTGAAAGAAGATAAGAAGCTAAGAGCTTTCTGAGGCAGAACTAGATGGGGGAGGGAGTTGTGGGCTCTTTTTCATAAAGCTGAGCTTTGCATTTTGGATGCTCAAGATGAGTCAGATGCAGTTGTACTGGGAATTACAACATTGTCTTATGGATGTATTTCCTAAAACAAGAAACTGAAGCATGCTGTCTTCAAAGGAATCAACAAATCTTAAAAAACCTTATCCACCCATCTTAATTTTTTTTTGGTGGGTTTCTAATAATATCAAAAAATGCTGTCACAGAAGTGCTTGGAGAGTAAATATTTAGGATTTGTCGATATGATAAACTTTGCATTTAACAGTGTTTTCTTAGTTTTGTTCTTCTGTCTCCTTATGCCCCTTTTTTCTCCTGTGACACAGTAAAAGAAAGAAGTATTCTTAAAGAAGAAGCAGTAATGTTTTAAACCTTCAAAAATTAGCATGCACGTGCCTTTTTATTGTTGATTTGTTTTAAAATGGACTTGAGGCTCTTTAACTTTCGACCAGTTACAGTTTTAGATTATGAATACTGGAAATGCTCACTGTGTTAGAAAACTTCCATCGCTGTAGAAGCTGCAAGACTGTGAATTACAGCTTTGTGTTTGCTAAAATTTTAGAACTTAAAGTCATAAACCAATGTAGAAAATTACCAGCTCTAGCTTGAGATTTTTTTTTTCCTGATTTGATATGATCATAAAACATGATAGCCTGTCAACTTCCCTCTGTTGCCTACCTACTTGGTTCCACCTTAGATTTTTGTTTGCATCACAAAAGTATGTCTAGAGGTTGTGTAAATGTAATACAAAGTATTTATCTGACAATGTGGAAGCACCAGGAAATCTGCCTTAGCACTTACAGTGGTTTAAAGAGAGAATTTTTATCAATAGTAAAATATATATTTTAAAAAAATATATAAAAAAGGCAATACCAAATACACTCTTCCTGTTTTTAATGAACTAGAACTGTAATGGTTTCTGTTTTTTGTTGAATGCCTCTCTGTAGGATACAAGTATTGATGTTTTGTTTAATATGTGTTTGAATGTGTAATGATGCTTCTATTTTGCACCTCTGCTTTTTTACATATTAATTGAATTTGTGATTTTTTTTTTTTTTTTCCAGTCATCAGTTCAAAGAAATTTTGTCCTACAAGGTATGTAAAAGGATTGGGGGTGGAAAGTGATATATGAAGATTCCTGAATTTCTCCACATCATCTTACGAAATATAAGTGGTTAGCTGTTAATTGCACAGGGAAGCATGTTGTGTGAAATGTTTGTGGGTAGTGCAGATGTCATTGTGTTGCTTCCTCTCCACCATTCATTTTTTTAAAAGACTTTTTCTTCAGGAAAATCATGAAGTGCAAGCAAGCCATTCCTAAGATACCTTAATGTGTAACAGTTAATGACTACAGGAGACAAATTTTAGATCTTGAATACAGCTATTTATACTGCGATGATGTCTGATTATTTTTTAGATGAAATGCTTGCTTTTATAGATATAATTCTTTGCTAAACATTAGATTTCTCCCTCTAATGTCTACAAGACTGGATGTAGTGAGTTGGAACAGGTTAATATTCATCAGCAAGAATTTTATACAATATTGTTTAAAAAACATTACTAAAAATATTTCAAAAAAAGTCATCTCTGGGAAGTTAAGATTTCTGTGGACATAGTCTAAGAGAAAAAGGAGAGAAAGAATCAATGAGGTATGCAGAACTGACAGAATGAAAGTGTATATATAACAAGTAACAGGGGAGTAAAAAAGGTCAAGAGCAGAGAGGTAGACAGCAGACAACTAATAGGGATGCAGATGCATTTAAGCTAGTTAGAGGTAAGCAACCAACAATATGAAGGTTAGGTGCACTTAACATGGAAAGAAAATGTTTCCATTTGAGAGAAGCAAGGCTATACAGAAATATGCTAATAAGTTTACATGTTGAATCCTAGACAGGAGTCTTGGTGTTTACAATATGAAAATGAATTTTGGGGATGCATAACCTATTGTAACGGAAATACGAGAGGGATAGTGTGTTTCTGATAGCCACATTTTTCTGGGATGGTAACCATAGCAAAAATGCTTTATGTAAAAGGAGAGTGGATATTGCCCTTGTAATCCTCAAGTAAGAAGGCATTTAAACAATCCAGAAAACTTTCATCCAGCATAGGTAGGGAAATTCAGTTATTTGTTAATACACTTCTCTACATGACAGTCTGGTCTACATGCCCTTCACAAATTAAATGGAAATAAACTTCCATGCGTTGAATTGCTGGAAGTGACACAGTGGATCTGGACCTGCCGTTGCTTTTTTCCCCCCTTGATTAACATTCTTTTCAACGCATTTATGTGTTTATATCACATGATCATGAAGCACTCAGAGTTCAGTTCAGAAAATGTTTGTTTACTAACATATTATTAGAAGTAAACGTGTTGACAGTAGGAAGTGAGAAGGTGCCAATCATAAAGCTAAGGATGCCTAGATTAGGATAGTGTGCATAAGCTCATTAAAAATCTGTGAATTTTTTCCTTACTGTGTAAATCATAGGGTTTGTCAAAACTACAAAAGTTCTAGCGTTTTATTAGTAGCATTTTAGAAGGGCAGAGGGGACAGAGACAATGCTGAAAAATACGTCTGCTGTTAATAATGTAGGAGTCTATACAAAAGATCTAGGTTGGTTGGTGCCTTAAATAATCCTAGTTATAAATAACCTTTGTTATACAGCTATCTATATGCGTTTTTATATTTCATATTAATAAACTGTTACAGGTTATTGGCTGGTAGCCAAAGCTGCCATGTGTTAGCCAGACGTTGTACGTGTCACCCCCCCTCCAGTTCCCACTTCAAATTTATTTCTCTTATCTTTCATTTTAGTGAGATCTGAAAAGACATCCAGGAGTCTGGCAATTCTGAAACTTTTCTGATGAGAACATTGTGCTGTAATTCATTAGTTTATAATTGCAAAGAAATAAGGTCATGATAGCTGCAGATTTCTACTGTGATACATTTTGAGACTCCTATTTGTCAAGACACTCTCCCTATAGGAGAATTGGAAAGTAAAACTGAGTAACTTTGCACAAACAGCTTTGAAAGCTTGACAGGCATTGAAGATGTGGGTGTTCTAGTGATCAAGTCAGCTGTTTATGCACACACAGATATTTGGACACTCTAACTTTTTGGGATCATCTCTGTACAAAGCCAAGGCTTTAGTCAGTCCAGATTTTCAGGTTAACTGTCAAGGCTTACTTTGGCTCCGGTCTAGTTGGGTGAGCTGAGAACCTGACACTGCAAAAAGCCGGTTCGTGTTGGGTGCTTGCAGGCTGGCGAGGGTTTCTGCATTAGCATGGATCTTCTCCATCTCCTTTGAATCTGTCTTTTTTTCCCTCCAAGCTTCCTATCACATTGCCTGTGGCTTTCCTTCTGCTCCATTCTCCAGTAGTCACATCTGGGTTTAATGTTATCAGCTCTTTCGCATTACAAAAATAGGCATATTTGAACTGACCTGAACTGACTGGACATAACCTGTTTGAATCCTAAATGTGGTATAACCTGTTCTCATTTTGCTATTATATGTTCTGATATTGCTGGCCTGTTCCTTACAGAGCTGGGAGCTGAAAACCATCATGTACTAGGGAAAAAAATATCACTGCCTCAGGATACTGTAAATCTATGAAGAACATTTGAGAATCAAGTACTGATATTGTAGCAAGGTAGCAAATATGTGGGCAAACTTTCTTCTCATGAAATGTCTATTAAATCTATGAGTTGATGAACTCTACTGTGGAGGGACTTACCATCTTGGTTTTTATGAAGATAGGATTTCATTTGGAGTAGTTGTAAAACGAAGACACTTGGATGTTTAGATCCCTCTAATAAAAAGTTTAAATGAATGTCCTTCAAAATACTGAAGAGAAGCTGAATTTTCCATAGGCAAAGTTGCTCTCCCTATCTGTTATGGGGAAAAAAAACTGTAAAATCGTAATTTTTTAATCTGGCAGCAATAAGAAAAAAAAAATCTCTTTGATGTGAGACATATGTCTCTCTTTTCAGAGCTTTAGCTCTGGAAGCTTTACTTAGCGCACTTTTTGTTATTGTCCATTTCTGTTTTCTCCCCATGACATTATGGAAGACTTGGGAATGTTGTACAGTTCTAAAATTATTCCGATTTAATCACTCCTGTGCTTAATATTGCAGCTATCCCAAAGAGCACAGCTGTCATCAGACGATTAATTTCATTGCTACACCTTCAAGGTGTTTTCGTTCACCATCTGGCTAGCTTGCCTTCCTTGACTTGGCTGGTCTTTGAGTAAAAGTTCTGCTGCCATAAGTGGTGGGGTTTGAGTGCAGATGAAGATAGCTTTTTGCCTGTTTGTATAGTGAATTGTGCTCATTTTGATGTAGGAAACTTTCTGTTTTCATAGACAGTTTACTTCTTCTTTTATTGGCTTTCAGGATTTTTTTTTTAAAATTTTGTTTGTTTGTTTGTTCGTTTTACTATGTTGATTGATCCCAAATGGATTTGGCAGAGCGGAGGCAGTGATTGTTCTGGGATTCAAAAATCACTGCTTGGGAGAAATATGCAGTAGTTCAAATCACCTAGTTGAAAATTTTGGTGTGGCTGCTTATTGTAGAGATGCTGTCCCTTGATGACTGTCGTGAAAAAAGGCTGTGTTGCTCATCAGTAACTGAAGGCAAACTTGGTCTGCAGGATGTCTTTGAGGAACATTATCTTATATACATTGCTTCCAATTAAGCTGCTACAGAGAGTTAGAGAAAAATTAGCAAGAAACAAATGCTTGTGAGTAGAAATATGGTCATGGTTACAAACTAATACTAGATCTACACACATATTTACAAGTCAAAGCAGTATCAAAAGTAGGATTTGCACACATGATTTTTCTAGAAATATCAACATGATTGTGTTATTGATACTTGTAAAAATGCAGACACTTCAAAACATTGAATTAGATTTTTCTTACCTTTTTTGGGAAGAGATAAGTGTTACTAGGCAATTCTTTTTAATTTCTTGTTTTCGCTTTTTTCTAGGAGCACATGATCCTTTGCAGATTTGCAGATCAGACAGCTGTTCAGCTTCCACCTGAACGCAGGCTAATTGGTATGAATTTCTACAGCTGTTGTGTAAAAACTATCGCACTTTGCTGTGTAAAGGAACAAGTAGTGTTTTTATAAATTAAGTGGCTGTCTTCATGTAACACTGGAAGAAATTGAATTTCTTCACATTTCACCTCTTGCTGCTCTGAACTATGGTGCAGCAACTCTTTCTCAAAAGTATTAATATGAGAGAGAGAATTTGCATTTTACCGGGTTGGTTTTGATTTTTTTTTTTTTATTTTTTTTTTTTGACATTGTTGCTTCATCTATTTTCCTCCCACCATTCTCTACAAAGAATGAAGTCTTTGTAAAGTTCACTAAATGCCTATTGCTGGTTTAACTTCCATTAAAACACAGGCTATTCGTAGAAGTGATTTTTCGGCGTGCACCCTTTTCCTTGCTTGTAATCACTAGTGCTAACTCTTGTAAAAGGGCAAACAGCTAATGCCACATTGGAAACAATAAATCACAGAATAATAGAATTGTCAGAGTTGGAAGGGACCTCAAAGCTCCTCTAGTTCCGATTCCCCTTCCATTGGCAGGGACACTTGCCACTAGATCAGGTTGCCCAGAGCCACATCCAGCCTGGCCTTGACTTCCAGGGATGGGGATTCCACCACCTCCCTGGGCAACCTGTTCCAGTGTCTCACCACCCTCATGGTGAAGAACTTCTTCTTAACATCTAACCTAAATCCCTCTTCTAGTTTTTCTCCATTCCCCCTACTCCTATCACTACCTGACATCCTGAAAAGTCCCTTCCCAGCTTTCCTGTAGGCCCCCTTCAGATACTGGAAGGCCACAATAAGGTCTCCTCAGAGCCTTCTCTTCTCCAAAAAGAACAATCCAACTCTCTCAGTCTGTCTTCATAGGAGAGGAGCTCCAGCCCTCTGATCATCCTTATGGCTCTTCTCTGGACACATTCCAGCAGACCTAGATCTTTCTTGTAATAGAGGCTCCAGAACTGGACGCAGTACTCCAAGTGGGGTCTCACGAGAGCAGTGTAGAGGGGGAGAATCACCTCCCTCAACCTGCCTACCATGTTTCTCTTGATGCAAACCAGGATATGGTTGAATTTCTGGGCTACAAGCAGAGGCTGGGCTCAGGCTTAAAAACAAATAAGCCTATTTGCCCCCTCTGCCCCTCTTATTAGGATTATCATTGTAATTTTAGGAAAAAAAAAACAACATAGAAGTTTTTGAGGGATTTTTTAAGTTTTGGGTTCTTTTTAATAGGGAATAATATTTTAATAGAGAATAATATTTTAATAGGGAATAATACTTTGCCAAGTACACACTTTGGCTTACCCCTTACCTGGGGTACCAGCTTTCTCATTGCGTGTGACTTAAGATATAGTTACATCCAGTTCTGTTTCAAGTTTGTATTTCATTGCCATTCTGAGTAAAAGCAGCTGCCTTCTGTTGGGTTATTTCTGTGCAATTAACAGCAGAAGTAAGTTGATCCCTGAGAGTTTACGATTTTGGTCAGGTGTCAATGATCTCTGAGGAAAAGAAATGCAAGAAGCTATCATTAAGATAGCAGGAATTTCATTACTCTATACATAACACTTCAAGTATTTGGAATAAGCAAAGCCATTTCTTCATTATGTGCAGTATTCTAGTATTCTTTGACTAACAAAAGGATATAATGTGCTCTCCTTTGTTCCAATGAAAGCTATAAGCTAGTTTCCAAGTCAGAAAAGACAGAAGGGGCTGCGAACTCTCGTGGTATAACTCTACATTTTTGGCTTGCAAGTACATTAAAGGAGTAGTAGCAAATACAGTGTTTTTAAAAAGCTTTATCTGAAGAACTCAAAAAAGCTTTATCTGAGGAATTCATGCAGTGAGTATAGTTCCTATACTCACTGCACAAAAAGAAAATTATAGAGATTCTGAAATAACTATCTGTTTTATAATAAATTTGCTGGCTCTTTTGCTATCTTCACAGTATTTGAAAAACAAAACAAACCCAAAACTCACACACAGTGTTTAAAAAGGGCAGTGTTCAGTTACTAGTGTAGCTCTCCACATTGTTGCCTGCTTCCTGCCAGGTGAACTGAAAATTGGAAAAGAACCAGAAAAAATGTTTTTGAAAGATTGTAACTTTTATCTGCTCTCTGCCTCTGAAACTGCAATGTTTTTTCACAAATTTACCTTTCATGTGCTTTCTCCTGATGAAAACCCAAATATAAATCTTATTCCTCTCCCTTCTCCTACGTGATTATTGAAGATGTTGTTTTTTCCTTTTAAGTTCTGTGAAATAATAACCTGTTTCAGTGAAGATCATTCCTATTTTATTTTTCTGTTTCAGTTTTGAAAGGGAGTTTAGGAAAATCTCATTGGGATACTTCTAAGTTTTGCTTGCAAATAATTGAAGATTGAATCAGATCAGTGTTACAGCCAGGGTGAGGTATTTTTGTTTGTTCATTGGTATTTAATTTTGTGCAGTGTGTGATCAGGGCTGCAGAAAATTGTGGATTTCATTTAATGAAAATATTCCTGAACAGGTGGAGATTTCCTTTTTTTTTTTTTTTTTTTTTTTGTTTTTTTTTTTTTTTTTTTTTTGTTTTTTTTTTTTTTTTTTTTTTTTTTTTTTTTTGTTGGTTTTTTTTTTTTTAATTGTTTTGTTTTGTTTTTCCTTAGTGTAAATGGTGGCAAAACAACTTGTTCTGCTGCTTCTTGAATATTTTGGGATTGTATCATAAACTGTATTTTAGCATTTTTTGTTGAGTTTATGTAACTTCAGCAAAATGAGAAATCTCTCTCTGAAGATATTCAAGACCTGCCTGGATGCATTCCTGTGTGATCTGGTATAGGTGATCCTGCTCTGGCAGTGGGGTTGGACTGGATGATATTTCGAGGTCCCTTCCAGCCCCTAACCTGTTATTCTGTGGTTTTATTTCATTGCCTTTGAGCCTCTGAGGTGCTGAAGTATTGCAGTTTGTCTGTTACTGTTACGACTGAAACACCTCATTTGTCCCAGGATTTATCACCCAGTATTCAACTGGGAAATACCTAGTTGAACCCAGTGCTCCTACATGCAGTAATTCCCTCTTAAATGAGCAAAGTTCTATTTCCCATTTTAACTGGACATGTGTGTTCTATCTGCTACATGCAGCAGTGGGACCTGCGTGCCAATATGCTTCAGTGGTTTTGTGGACATGGCCGCAACCCACCTGATGGATTCTCCCTGATCGTAGAACTGTTTCATACTTTTCACAGTCTTATTGGGAACACCTGGGGAAACAGGCCTCAATTTTGACAATCCCAGCTGCCCTTCAGTGTGCACACTGAATACTAATGATGCTGCAGTCAGTGGCAGGAGTGTGTACATGCCATTTTGTTCAACCAGCCATGGAAGGTGATGTTTTTTGAAACCACAAATATAGGAGAATAGTGCCTCAAGAAGAACGTTGTAGGGATCTGTCCTGGTTGTGGTTATATAAACTGGTTATTTCTCCCTGCAACATATAAATCCATGCAGGACTGGGGTGGAAAATTCTTTTTTCAAACCTAACCTTATTGTTGTATTTCTAAATTGACTTCTACCCAGTTACCACCATTCACAAATTCCAAGCCACAAACAGAACAGTCCAACTCCCACAGTGCTAGTGAAAGTGAAGTGGTGAGTTTCTTTTGTAACTAAGGAATTAGGCTGAAGAGGAGAAAATAGTTCTGCCCATTGGCTTATTGGGAAAAGACAGAATAGATTGGACTGAGTACTATATTAAAGTATGATGTGCATCAGCTGTTCTGAAATACAAGGATACTTGGGGAGTATGTTTGTCGTACCTCTAAAAACTTCTACACACACCTAAGAGATCCATAGCAGGGCTTGTAATGTTACAGATGTGATACTACAGAGTCTTGCATCTGGGAAAGAACAACTCTTTGAACCAGAGTAGGCTGAGGACTGACCTGTTGGAGAGCAGTGCAGAGGAGAGTGACCTGGGGGTCCTGGTGGACAGATGGTTGACCATGAGCCAGCAAGGTGCCCTTGTGGCCAAGGCCAATGGTATCAGGGGCTGTATTAGAAGGGATGTGGGGAGTAGGTCAAGGGAGGTTCTTCTCTCTCTCTCTGTTGAGCCTGCATCTGGAATATTGTCTAGTTCTAGGTTTCTCAGTTCAAGAAAGACCTCAGAAAACTGCTTGAAAGACACCAGCACAGAGCCACAAAGATGATTAAGGGAGTGGACCATTGCCCTTGTGAGGAAAGGCTGAGTGATCTGGGACTGTTTAGCTTGGAGAAGAGGAGACTGAGGGGTGTTACAAATATGTTAAGGATGAGTGTCAGGAGGATGGACCCAGGCTCTGTTCAGAGATGTCCAATGATAGGACAAGGGGCAATGGTTCCAAGCTGGATTGCAGGAGGCTCCACATAACATAAGAAAAAGCTTTTTCAGTTTGAGGATGACAGAGCACTGGAACAGGCTGCCCAGAGAGGTTGTGGAGTCTCCTTCTTTGGAGACATTCAAAACTCACCTGAACATGTTCCAGTGTGACCTGTTCTGGGTGATCCTGCTCTGGCAGGGGTATCAGACTTTGTAATCTTTCAAGGTCCCTTCCAACTCCTAACATTCTGTGATTCTATGAAGCCCTCAAGTTCTGTATATATTTAGAGGAAAGATGCAGTTCCAAAGGGTGGTTTGGAATGCCAGGCTTGTATCCTGATGGTAAACAGAGTGAATACTACTGACTCTTCCCTTCACCTCAGACTGCGAATATATTTAACTGTATAGTTTTGTCAGGGACAGGAAATGAGGTAAGGTTATTGTCTTCAAGACTGAAGCAGATTTTTTCCTTGTTTGTGACTTGAGTCTATATAACTATTGATACAACATTTCAGGTAAGTGCTAGATCTTTCTTGCAAGAGAGTTTCAAATTGCTGAAAATGTGATCTGATAAATCAATTTTGTATTCAAGAAGGTAATAATGAGTAGATATGTAAAGAAAAATGACCCCACAATCTTGGCATGGTTGGATTATGATACAAACATCTAAGCAGAGAAAAACATTGAGTTTCTTTTTTCCTCTTTTTCTTTCTGCAGGTAAATCTGAGATAAGATTAGTTTTCATTTGTAATTTAGTATTTTTGTTTATAAGCAGTTGCATTTATATGTCTCAAATAATTGATGCTGTATCACTGATGTTTTAGTGTTTTCTTGATACTCAATAACAGATTTTCAGATTTTAGATTAAAGTGCAGGAGGGAAATAATTATGGTAGTAAGGGGAGTAGAAGCTTGGCAATTCAGAGAGCTAAGGGGTAAGCAGGCATTATTTTTCTCTCTGTGGTTTTTACATTAATGCATGGATTTTTCCTCTAAGTTTTGAAAATATTTAAAACTAGTTGTGCCTGTTACCTCTCTCCACATACATGAAGAGCTAATAATCCTTCTCAAGGTCTTTGCTGAATGAAGCACAAATATGACTTACAACTATTAAAATGACTGTCTAGTTAAAATAAAATAGATTAAGAGAGCTTAAGAAAATAACTCCCAAATCTACTTAGGTGACTTACTGATGTGTTTTCCTAACATTGAATGTTGGAATGCACATTTCTGATAACAGTTCTACATTTTTAGAGTTTCCATGCTCTCCTTTGCTCTCATTTTAGGAAAGCAGTGTATGGGGATTGTGGATCTGGATCGTGCATGGGCTGCAGAAGAGCATAACTACTCTGTCCAAGTTGTATCTATGGAGCCAGAGAGCTGTTCTCCAAAGAACAATATGCTTGTGGGCATCCCTGCTTAGAGTGTGAAACTTGCATTCAATTTGAAGTTGAACATAACTCTTAAGTGTGTAATGACATCCAGAAGATGCAGCGTAGATGGGAAGCAGGAATCACACATCTTGAACCCATTGGGTTCAGAAAAGGAAGCAGCACACAAAGTCTTAGAAAATGAACCGCATGCAGACCGTCACAAATCGCACTTGTGCCATTAAGCAACTTTTGGTTCTTTTACTGAGAAGTTTCTGGATCTAATGACTCTTCACAGAATCACAACCATCTGTAATGGTTAAGAAAAAAACGTTGGCCTCATTGAAGGGAAGGTGATTTCCTTGTGAGTAGAGTTGTATTGGCTGCTTCAAAACTGCATTCGTGGTCAAAACTGCATTTGTGTTCCTAAGCAGAGCAGTGATTAGCCAACAATGCAGATCACTAGAGGAAGAGAAAAGGTCAGATTTATGGTGTCAGCGAAGAAGACTGTGCAAGAGGTGATGGCTTGACTTTGCTAAAGAATCTCATGCTGCTGTAAGATTATTTTTAATAAAAGTTCATCAGAACAACCTGGGCATCATTCTATTAAAAACATAAATCTACTTTAACTTAACAATCTTTTAAAAAATGTCTTTAAAGCTGATCTTTAAATATTGTAACCAGGTGTTTAGTTAAAAGAAACAAACTCCCCATGATCCATTGACCAGGTAGTGGCAGCATGCGATGATGTCAGTAAATGAGTACTTCACTGATACCTCTGCTACTTGAAGTGTACTGCTTCCTGTTCTTAAGAAACTTGCTGTCAGAAGACTTTTTAAAGGACAGTCCATGTGTTTATAATCTTTATTGCTTTGTAACTAATTTTGAAATTTGAACAAAGTTGCAGTTGTGGAACCATTTGCAAAGATCAACCACAGTCACGTTATTGTAAAGAAGAGAATAAGCCTGCTTCTGTGCTCTAATTCACAATCGGTTTTCTACCCTAATTTAAAATAGCTCCTACTGAAATTTTTACTGCATCTTTATGGGTTTGATATCTTTCTGAATTCTACTGCAGATTAAAATAAATATATTTGAAGTTTGGTCAGTGTGAACACACTGTCAGTGCATGCAGCAAACAATTAAAAACAATATACAGTGGAGGGGAAAAAAAGCATCCTAAAATTCTTTATCCTTCATGAAACCTACCCTTCTAAAAGATCCAAATTGTCATTTTGATCTTTTTTTTCTTTAATGTGAAGACTGAAGAAAACTACACAGTTGGAAGCACGAAGGTGAACAAGTAGGTGTGAAGTCATACCTTTAGCATGAGTTCCTCAGTGGGTAATGACTGAATACTTTTTCTGCTACCTTTTATAGCCAGAAGAGTAACTGGAGGTTGGAAAAATATATAGCAATTGTGAAATATATGGCAATACCAATCATATCCAGGATTTTATCTTGTATTTGCCCAATGAGAACTCTGTTTTTAAGATAGCAGTGTGTCAAGTCTGAACATTATTTATATCCAATTTATTTGTTTAGAATTCCAAAGTCTGACTGGAGTGAGCAAATGTCTCTTCATTGCCTTCTTGTGCTGAAGGAAGAATCCATCAAGGCAAGACACCTGATGCAAGCTTTGGTTCTGTTTACAGTAAGGATTTTCACAATGCAGTGCTTCAGACAATGGCTACCAGTGTTAAGTGTTTTAATTGTGGTGATGTTGATTATTTGGCATGGTTTGACATGCAGTAATAAATAGCTTTCAGTAGAGGAAAAATCTGTGCTATTATGTGCTTCAAAATTTCTATCTATCTCAATAGTCTGTAAAAGTTTTGGATCTGGAAGAAAAGGAGAAGGAATACATTTGGATTGTGACAGAGCATGTGTGCAACTGAATAAAAGATAAAAAAGGCTTTTTTTTAAGAGGCAAAAATCAGTGTTTCTTGGAAACAGGGGTGGAGAAGGAGCCTTATTTGGACAAATATCCAAGAGACTAGTAAGTATGTAACATAGTCAAGAAAAATATCTAAAGTCACACAGGAATCTGAATACCAATCTCTGTTTTGTTTGGGTTTTTTTTCCATTTTTTTAGAAGTACCTATTTTTATGTTAATGACACAGTTTCTCCCAGCTGTTGCTTATTTGTGACTTAAGCTATTTTATATCTCCCACCCTACACAGAATTATGCTTCACAGGAAGAAAAGGTTTATAAAAGCAAGGAAAAAACCCTCAAAACTACTGCTGTGTTCATATGCATCAAGACGTTTTTCTTGGATGAGTCTAACTGTAGAAAGTAAGTTTGTGACAGATTTACCCCCCTATCCACACCCCACCTGGATCAGGGCTACTTTGATGGCATCTCATAATATCCATCATCTTGATGGCTTACAGGATAGTGAAACTTCATCTTGTTTGTGATACCGGTTCATGAACTTGTCACTATTGGCATCACTGGGCTCTGGTTTCTGTTCTTAGGGGAACAGAATCTTCCTTATATCTAAGGATGGAATTATCTTATTATGGAATAATGAAGCCTGAACTGTACTTGAGGTGATCTGGTGTTTTGCTTATTGAAAAACAAAGAGAGGCAGATGAAAAAAGCCTAAAAAGGAGGAGATATTTTCTACATTTGATAATAGCTAATTTACCACAGATTAAATTACTGCTCTGTGTCATGTACTTTCCCTAGAAATACAAGCGTCATTACATTATTTTTTAGGTATGTTACTTTGTTACATGTTTCAATGTACATAAATGATATGGAGTTAACAAAGCCTAGAATTTCTTAAACGAGGTTAGTGAATGTTGTGGTCCTCATAAGTGAACAATGGTTGTTATTCTCTCAGCAGCTTGATATTCAAGAAGCTTGCTTGATGTCCAAAATGCAAACCTAAACACTGTGTTTCTTACGTGTCTGGGCCCAGTGGGACCAGCTGAAGGGTGAAAAAAGTGTTGTCCTAACATAGTTAATTTATGAAAGACGTTGAGACGCTTAAACATGTCTAGAGAGGACCAACAAGGCTGGTAAGGGGGCTGGAGCACAGCCCTATGAGGAGCGGCTGAGGGAGCTGGGAGTTCAGCCTGGAGGAGAGGAGGCTTAAGGAGACAGTATTGGTCTCTACAACTGTCTGAAAGGAGGTTATAGCCAGGTGGGAGCTGGTCTCTTCTGCCAGGCAACCAGTGACAGAACAAGAGGCCAAGCTGCGCCAGGGCAGGTTTAGTTGATTAGATGATGTTGGGTAATAGGTTGGATGTGATGATCTCTAAAGTCTTTTCCAACCTGGTTAATTCTGTGATAATTTCCTATTGTCTTGCCAGTAGTCTTTTCTGTTATCCTTATAGGCAGTAATGCTGGAAGAAGCAACTGTATGATAGGAAACAGATTACCAAACTGAACCAAGCAGTTCTGTGTGTTGAAGTCATCTGTGTGTGTATCCTTATCTTTATTCTTTCATTTTTGTCTGTATTAATTATCCCTTTCCTTGCTCCTGTTTCTGGAGGTGTTAATATTGCTGTATTTAGGCAGAGGTAGTAATAAACAAGGGACATTGCTAGTAGGCACTTTCTGCCTCCTAATCTTTCTGTCTTGAGCTTAACAACAACAAAAAATTGAAGTGCCAGTATTACTCTGCTAAACTAATGTACTGATTTTGTTTTATTACTATTTTTTTAAATTAAAATCACATGTGTTTTCAAAATTGCCCATTCTTGCAGACACACATAAAACAATTTGTTCATAGGACTGCCATACATTTTAGACCGATGTTTTACGTTTTTGATTCTTGCTTGACTTTCAGCTACCTGGTGGATCTGTCATATGAAAAGGTGATGATAATAAGCAGAAATGTCTTATAAAATTACTGTTTCTTACAAGATGTGCTATGCCAAGTATTCTTGTGGCATAGAGCAATTTAAAAAACCCTGTATGATCAAGAATGTGCATGTTTAAGTTTCACCTTTAAGTAATCTGCAATGAAATGGCACACATTTGAGTTTTATAGTGGGTTTCTATGGGTATTAGTTTGGTTGGACACCATCAGATGCAGCTATTAAGATTTTGGGTTAGTAATTTACCCTTTCAGTGAAAGTTATACATATGTGTATGTATGTGTGTATATATACATGGGGTTTTTTCAGTAAGAGTATTGAGCTAGAAAAACCTTGCTTAAAAAAGGCAGCTAAGGTGTTGGTTCCAGTCTTCGTTATTGCTTGCTTAGTTGTCAGCAGAAACCAAAGCACAATCTTCTTTTAAGCCCACTCCAATACAACTTCCAGTAGTGTCACCTAGAAGCACTTGCCTGTCATAACTTGTGATGTACAATCTTGGTCTTAGTTCCTGTTATTACTACTGTTACGGTTTTTTGTTGTTGTGGGTTTGCTGCGGGGTTTGTTTACTTTTGGTTTTTTTGGTGGTTTGGGTTTTTGGGGTTGTTTTTGGGTTTGGTTTGGCTTTTTGGTCTTTTTTAAACAAAAAAGAGACTAATAAACTTTTTTTAATAAAAAAAGATAAAACCTAGGTACCATACATGTACTTGTGTGTTATGTCCAGTGTCAAAAATACTACTTACATGCCTCTCTAATAAAAAAAAACCAAACCTCAGAACTTCCCACACTTGTACTTAAACTACCTGACTATCATCATTTCTCTTCAGTAGCTTTTCCATAGCAAGTTTCAGCTTATTACACCTATTGTTAAAAGAAAATTCATTTCCTAAGTATTTAATACATGAAGATCATATGCAAACAGTAAAACTGAAACCAAGTTAATGTTTTTTTCTTTGCTTGTAGCTTCTATTTATTCAGAAATCAAGTGAATAATGAAGTGTCCTGCTCTGCATCCTTCTTCTCCAAGTGAATTTAAGAAAATAACTGTTATTTTCAAAATCTACCTGATAAGCCTCATAGGTAACCAAGTGTTTAGGATAGTTTTACAATAAATCACTCTGGTCATTTCCGAGTGGAAACAGAACAGTTCTTAAACTCTGTGTGCGTCAAGTGGTGAACTTGTAGCTCAGAATTATTTTCCTTTTTTTGCATATTTCTGTTTGCCTGAAGTTTGGTTTTGTTTTTTCAAAGTGCTAGTGGAAACATTAATTTTATGAAAAGTGAGTGGCAGTATTTGAATATAATTATTAAGTGATCACTGATTCTAGAACTGCATTTACTAATTCTCTGGTTTTTTCCCTTCAGACCATATTTTACCTCATCTTGAATAAATTTGCACAGCATCAAGCTGTGATGCTGCCCTTGAAGCAAATTTGATAAATGATACAGTTTTACTGATACTGAGTAGCAGTACTAATTTTAGTGCAAATATATATATTTCTTTAATAAAATTCTAGTATCATTGAGAAATACAAATCTGTTGTGTGGATGTAAATGTACCTGTATTGCTTTGGTGGTTTTACCATCACATTCCTTGTGATAAACTCGTCATTCCTACAGTGAAAGATTTCCCTTTAGCTTTAAGAATTAGAAGAGCACTTACTCAGGGTACATGAGGGTTGAAATCATGGCTGCTCTGAAAGGTGGCAGGTTCTCTGTGATACTGAGGAAAATAGATTTTCACCCACTGACTTTCAAATGCATGAAACGTCACTTTTAAATTACTTTTGTGTACTGAGCCCCTTCTGTTTAGAGTCCATTGTTATGGACATTTGAAAAGTTTTAAGTGGCTTCTATTTTAAAAAGCATCTAAGTTAGCTTCAAATGTAAACAATGATCTTCTGGGGGATGTTAAGTTAGAGTGTTATTATAGTCCAATTCTTCCTTGCTTTTTCTTCTGGCAGTGGTAGTTTTCCAACTCAGATCATTACTTCGGGTGCATTGGAAGAGCATTCCATGCATGTTTTTAACTGTTAATAGATTTTTCTGAGCATTACAGTGTCAATACAAAATAGCATGCTACTGTATTTAATGTGTCATTTATTCTAATAAGCCATTGTTGTAATTTTTAACATCTTTAGTAGTAGTTGTTTGTTTTTGCTGCATTATCTAATTTCATTTGACATAATTCGAATTTGGAGATTTGTGGAAGGAAAATATTTTCAAATGTATGAAGATAGAATAAGCTGTTGTACTTCAAACTGTTCCCATTACGAATGTGTCATCGCTCAAACTCTTTCAATTATAGCAATGTCATTCTAAGTTATAGTTGATAGAAATGCAGTTGTCCAGTCATGGGCATGAGGCAAAGGGAAAAATCACTGTTACATGAAACCAATAAAGAGGTAAAAGCATATGCAAGGTAAACAATTCAGCAGTAAATTCATCTGGGCCATGAAATAGAAAACTCAAAAGTTAGCCTTCCTTTATCTCTAACATCAATGCTGAACTTTGGATTCGTTTTCCTGTTTTGGTGTTTTTTCTTTAGATTTCAGTAATGTTATTCTTCCCTAGATAGCAGCAAGTCAAAGGCTTTGGTGTGACTCCATTTGCAGATGTATAATTTTGAAACGAGTAGGCGTTGATAGACCAGAACAGATACTCCTAAAGTGATGTTTCAGGTAAGAAAAAGGAGAGAGAATATTAACAATTTTAGAATTTCTGTGGGGAGGTGGTGCCTGGTTCTTATGGAGGCTACAAAGTTGCATGGAAATCATAGATGTATCAGGTTGGAGAGCTTCCAAGAGACCTTGCACTCTGGTTTTTCCCGAGGATGGAAGTGAGAGTGGCCTGCACATCCCTGTGTTGTCCTTGCAGTAAGACTTACCTATCTGAAATTCTTGGGGAACCTCCTAAGTATCACAGCCTTGCGAACAGAGTCAAGATCAGTCTCATGTTGATGCCAGCCAGCTCTCCCAGTGCTCTCCAGATGTCTCCTGTCTACTCTTTTATGGACTTGCATGAGTTACAGAACAGAAGCCATGTCAGGGAAACAGGTTGTGGCTATGGTATGATGAAAAATGTTAAACACGGAGGAAATTGGTAAGTTTTCTTGCCTAAGAAATACTTATGAATATGCCTAAAATGAACTTGTAATTTACTTGTTAAAACCTCTCAACCTATATAGTAACTATTCCACTGAGGATCATCTGACTTCTATCAGGAATTTTAGCCTAGTATTTGCATGACAGCCAGGGTACTTCTGGTGCACGTATGTGGAGAGGAGCAGCGGGGTGTAAATGTGGAGACGGAAGGGTAAGTTGAATGGAGATTGGTTATTTGAGATACTCCAGCTGTGGAACTCACTCCCTCTAGCAAGTTTGTTTCCTAAGGCCCCATATGTTTGCAGCTTTTTCGTCTGGTATTTCCTGGAGTGTGGACCATTTCTGGATTATCTGTGGCTCTTTGAAACAATAGATGTAAGAGCTACTTATGTGGGGTTTCTTGGGTTGCATTCAGTATATATAAAAACATTAAAACAACCATAAGATGAAGAAAGTCATGTAGGTAGTTTTAAGAGCTTGTATACAAAGAACCCAGTTATTTTGCAAAGGTAATACAGAAGTGGTGTTTGGGACATGTAACCAAATTAGTAGAAAACTCTGGGAGTGCCAGTAAGTTTGCAGACTTAAAGGTAACTAACTGTGCTTGTAATGTGCGTTGTTTTGATGTGGCATCTGTATTGAGCCACTGCAGTTCTTGACAAACTATCACTGAGCCAGGCTTTAAATCAGGGGGTTTAAGTAGAGGTTTTAAAAATAAGGATAATGAAGTTATCTGTACTTAAAATGGTAGGGAGAGATCACAAGGGATGGAAGCCTCATGTTTTAGAACTTAGGCCAAGCACTTTGAGCCAACTGCTGTATGTTCAAAACATTGTGGCTTCTTTCTTGGGGGCCTCGGGTCTGACCACTACTGGCAACATTTGGACTCACTGTTGCAAATTCCAGGCGCCTTCCTTTAATTGAGTTCTGCAGTGGCTGACTTGTCAAAATCAACTCTGATTCGGTTTTATTCTTCAGCTACCCAAAGGCTGCTAAACTGCATAGCTTCTGTTTATTATGTTTTTTGTCCAGCTAACATGATTTTTCATGTGCTTCATCATAAACAATAGACATCTTCTCTGAAGAGACACCTGTTTTCATACACCTGCTGTGTTACAGTTCCTGAGCTGTGGTACATACATATTGCTGTGGTTCAGTGTAAGCTTGGATGATGACATAATGGGCTGATAATAGCTCCTAGTGTATTTTATTGACATTACTTAACCAAAATCACATCAGCTGTAGACTACACATGCTGCCTAAAAGACCACGAGTTAGAGTAGAGGTGCATGATTTTGCACATTGCTTTTGCAGGCTTTTAGTTAATTTTCTACAAAAAGTTAACGTTTGGTACCCATGAAGGTTGTTTTTGTTCATCTGGCTTGGTCCCATTCAAATACCTACTTAGTGTGGTCACCAACAATAGAAATAGTTAAACAATACTGTAAATGGACATGCTTCTTTGTTGGAATGATTGCTGACGCATTGAATTATTCTCATTAAGTAATTTGACCACAAGCATCACTTTACTTTGGAAATAGAAGAGGAAAAAAAGCTCTAGCAAAAAGGTTTTCTCTCTGTTTTCATGTTTGCACTGCTTTTATAGGGGGATATAGTTAGAATTTCAGGATAAGATACTGAAGGTACTGGATGAAAATCAGGACTAAAACATCCCATTGCTCTCTTTTGCCTTTGGCCATTACACACAAACATTTGTTTATAAATAGATACTTCAGCTATGTTGAAGTAACATTTCATGTTCAAAGTAGGGTTCTGGAAAAGAAAACCCTTTAAAAACTGATTTAAGATAATTATACAATTTGAAACTAATTAATTAATCCTCATTATAATGGGGTTACTTTTTATATGCTCTGTAGTAAATACCAAAAAACCCTCTAAAGTAAAACATGTTCCAGCTGAATAATCCCTAGTGAGAGAATTTGCAACTGCAGTTGACTTTTTTTTTTTTTTTTAGCTCTTGTTGACCCTTTGTTGGCAGGGTATCTGTATATACTATTGGTGACACAGTTGCTCCTGTTACGAGAATAAATACCATTGATATGTATACTGTCAACGTGACAGATATAAATCATCTCCTTAATTTGATGTTACCACTGGAGTTGCTAGAAGCAGGAGCATCCAAGTTCTGAGAGTAACACAGCACCGTTCTATATCTACTGTCCTTATTCAGAATTTGCAGCTGTATGTAGAGATCACTGGAAAATAGAGGCTCCATGTTTTTCAGGATAGTCAGTCTTCTACATGCAATCCTGAAGAGTGTTAAGTGTCTTCCCAAAGGTCACTTGTTAACCATGAAAATATACAAAATTGTTATTACTTTATACCTGCCTTCATCTGCAGAGAAAGCCAGCCCAGTGCAGAAAGCAGTAAGACAGTTTATAGTATTGCTTACAAGCTGGTTTTGAACAGTAACACTTTATGCCTGGATGATGATGTCAGCTAGACTTGTACCTTACATGGAGCACTGTAGACTTCCTTTAAGTGCTGTCTAGCTCTCCTGATTGTATGCACCTTTCATACATTGAGAGAGAGCAGAAAATGCCTTTCTTCATGCAGTGGTTTTCTGATTTGAACCAGGAAGATCAAAGCCAAAGTCAGCATCCATGAAACCAAACAGGAAGAAAGGGCTAAAAGCAGTAAATGCCAGGAGTGTTCTGTGGGGTAGCTTACAATGTAGAGACACCCTACAGGAGTGGCCACCTAACTTTTTATTCATGTCAGTAATGTTATTGGGGTTGGGGAAATTATTCATAAACTAAATGAACTAAAAGTTCAGTACACGTAGATTGGGGTTCAAATGTTTGTTGGTTTGAATACCAAAATCATAATCTTCAGGAACCAAGAACCATCTTTAATGTTGTTTGTGGCAGAGACAAATCTAATCCTTTTAAGTGGACTTTGTTTGATTGCTTCCTGATTTAACATACTTAGAAAGTATTCCTTTTTCCTTACATGGTGTTTGTCTTTCGTTCCAGTAAAAGTAGAAACTGAATACTATGCAAGCTTGACAGTCTGATTTTGTGATGGACAGCTGACGTGCTTTAACTACACTTGAGGAAAAATGACACCTCATTTATCTTGATAATCTCCTGCTGTCTTCGAGAGCTGACAGTTTGTCACTTTAAAGGTGCAACTATTAAACTGTTCATATTATTGCAAAATGTTTTAGAGTAGTTCAGATTATAGTTCTTGCAAGAAGGCAGAGCTTTTTCTATGCATTTTACTGTCTGGCTTTTTAGTTCTTTTCAGTACTTCCCCTACTTGACCAAGCATAGTTATCAGTCACAGTTAATCTAGGTATTAGAGTTAAAAGACAAGAATAAAATATACTTTTCTAAATGTAAAGTATTCGACTTTTATCCTTGTATCTTAGTTTCATCTTCTGCTCGTCCATAGAACTGTTCATTAATCTTAAGTTTTAAGTTCTCTGACCCATGGATTCTGCTACTTAAATTGCTACAGGGCTCTTTAAAATTTGGACTGCTTTTCATTTGTCTTACAGCATTTTTTTTTAATATGGTCTGCAAACCAGTCTTCAAAGTTACTGACAGATTTGCTTCAGTCTGCTCTTTAGATTTCCCCTCTCCTTTCATGCTAGCTGTTATCATTGCTTTTATATCCTTAAAAAATTCTCACTTCTTCTGCAAAGTATCTTCATTACTGATGGAAAAAAGCTTCCAGCCTGGTGCTTCAAGTCCACCTTGGTCAGAACTCTTGTTTTTCTCTATTTTACGAAAGTCATAGTTCAGGAGAATTAGCATTTATTTCAGCAGTTCAGGCATGTGTCAAACTGCATTTTGAAACAGAATCCTAAATTCCATATCTCAAAAGATATCCATGAAAGCCCATAGAAGTCTCAGTTTTGAATATACAGCTTCAAGAGGAACACAGTACAAAGTAAAATTGAATGTTGCTCTGTTGCTTTAAAAGACTATAGAAGAATCAGTCTACCAAACTCAGTAGATAACCCTGGAACTGCTTCATTTCCGTTCATACTGAGCACTTAAGCCCATCTTAAATCCTTTCCATCCTCTTGCTTCTCACAGTATATTCTGAAGATGTGAATTTCATGCACGTTTTAGTCTCTCATCCTACTTAATGAAAACCACAAAGAAAATCTGTAATGCTGAAAGGTATTAGAAGGCTCTCAAGTAGCTATCTGTGCAGTAGTTATCATACTACTCATGTACTTTATTTAACTATTGCCACACTGTACTTCTGAAATCTGTTGTGGTTTTGACTTAAAACATACAAAAACTTTTTGGTGGAAATTGTTAGCTTCACAGAGGTCAGTGCTGGGTCTGGTTCTGTTTAACATCTTCATTAATGTTCTGGATGACGTGGCACAGTGTTTGCTGCTGACACAAAGTGGGAGGAGGGGCTGATAATGCCAGAGGGTCACGGTGCCATCCAGAGGGACCTTGAGACAGGCTGAAGGAACGAGCTGACAAGAAGCTCAAGCAATTCAACAAAGGAACGTGCAAAAGCCTGTGCCTGAAGAGGAACAAACCTGTACACTAGATGCTGTCTACAAGGCAGTTTTGCATCAAAGTCTGGAGAGTCTGGTGGTCACCAAGCTGAATATGAGGCTGCAGTGTACCCTGGCTGCATTACGAGACGTGTTGCAGCACATCAAGGGAGGTGATCCTTTCTCCTCTATTGAACACAGGTAAGGCCATACCTGGGAGTGCCATGTTCTGGGCTCCTTGATACAAGAGAGATACAAAGCTACTAGAGATAGTCCAGCAAAAGACTCACCAAGACTCATTTCTGTGAAGAAAGGCTTAGAGAGCTGGGATGGTTAGCCTTGAGAAGATAAAGCTCAAGGGGAATTTTTATCAATGCAGACAAACATCTGCAAGGAAGATGTAAAGAAGATAGAGCTAGGAACTTCTCAGTGGTGTCCAGGGGTAAAAGGTAATGAGATTCCTTCTGAACATCAGGAAACACTTTTTCACTGTGAGAGTGACTGAGTACTGGTATGAGTTGCCCGGAGAGCCTGTGGAATCTCCATCCTTGGAGCTGTTCAGAAGCTGCCTAGACATGGTCCTATATAGCCAGCTGTAGGCAACCATGCTTGAGGAGAGTTGAACAAGATGACCTACAGAAATCTCTTCCAACCTCAACCATTGAGTCATTCTGTGAAACAGCAATGCAACTAATCAGCTGTCCACACTGTGTTTTGACTTCTGGAAGTTCTTTCACAGATAGCATTTTATATAAAGTTGAACAGAGGAGCTGGATCAGCAATATCATAGCTACTCTGTCTTGGAGCATCTGTAGTAAGTTTTCTTGCCTACTACCCACCTTGGTATCTCAAAACGTACTAAATTTTTTTCTGTTAGGATGAAGAAAGATGAGACTATAAAGAATTCAATCAGCTGGAGAAGCACACTTTCACTTAGACATTCATTTATATGTAGACCTAGGACTACTTATATCAGTAGCCAGAACCAGAGGATCTGTGTCATTGCATAACTATAGCTCAGGCAAACAAAGTTAAAGCACCTGAAGCCAAATCAAACCAGGAAAATCAGGACCCTGAGTGATTTATATATTTTGAGCTGATTAATTCCATCTTTGCCAGAATTTAAATAGCAATTTGGGTTCATTATGGGGAAAAAAAAGGAAATCTATAGGATCAGGTTAAAGCAGTGCTTAATCACTTCTCTCAGGAAAGTCATTGTCATAACTTGTAATTTATATAGGTAATCTGGGCTGTATTAATGCCTAGACCATGGATCTCCAACCTTCTTTTTTTTCTTTCTCTTTTGATTCTTCCCCCTGCCCTAGTATTGGCAATGACTCAAGGCAAGGGGAAAATCAAAGTTACAAAAACTGTGTTATAGTCAAGGCTGAAATTTTAGGCTACTGTAAATCATTTCCTTGTGGTTCTGCCTCTCCTGGTGTGCTTCTTGCTGTAAAGACCGTATTTCATGAGCAGAAAAAATTGAATCCATGTGGCACCAGATTATTTGCTGCTTTTTTCCTAAAGGCAAGTTTTAGTAAATTTTCAGGCTGAATTATGGCTGTTTCTTATACATGAAAATTCTTACGTAGCTCAGGAAGTCCTAGCTTGCAGTCTGGGCTCATGAAAGACAAAACTCACCTAAAGTTATTAGTTCAGGTAACATATAAAACAATCGGCCTGCTTGCTTCAGATCAGTTTACATGAAAACTGTGATCAAGAGCATAACTTCATGGAGATCTCTTCTGGTAAGATCACCCTTTTTTTGCTTTAAGTGTTTTAGCAGAAAATGAGAGTTTGTTTTGTTCCAGCTCTCATACGTGTGGGAGTTTTATCCTTAACAACTTTTTTCATAGCTATCCTCTGTATGACATACGTGACTCTTCTGTTTTTTCTTTATATTTTCCCATGGTGATGATCTGGTGGTTTGGTTTTTGCTTTTTTTTTTTTTTTTTTACATAATCTCTCATCAGCCTCTAGTATTGCTGAGCAGGAGAATTTCATGCCCTTCCTGCCCATGGAAAAAACAGCACACTGCTGATTCTGAGTGTTGCCAAGTGTGTGCATTTTCTTGCCATATAAGTAGTATTTCTTTGATAATTTCCACTCAAGCTAAGTGTCTTGCTGGTGCCTCAGTTCTGGTCCTTTCACTTTGACTGCTAGATGCATGTGCATGCAGCCCATGGATGTGATCATGATGTACAGAGCAGGTTTTTTTGTATTTGACCATTTGGTTTTGTGAGGAAAGGATTGGAGATTGGCTGCAAAGAGTAAAACTGAACATGTAGAGATGTAGTATGATCTGCAAAATGTGCTGTAAAGCTAGAGGAGTTATATTGAACTTAGAACAGTGGGACCTTACAAATATGATGTACAGAAGCCAGCTTCTTGAGAAACAGCCCTGCCTCCTCCTCACCAAACCTCGCTGGTTTGTTGTGAAGCTTGCCCAAAAGCTGACTAACTAGAGGGAATAGTGAGAGCTAACTGGCTGCAGCAACCTGGAGCAGATGCTGTCTTGTTGGAGGCATTCCGTTCAGTGCCGACAATCTGATTGCTTCAAATTGTTTGTCAATCATTTATTCAACAGCTTCCTAAAACTTCTTTCTTCCCTTTCTCAAACAGCATCAGAGGCCATCTGCATGTTTTTCTGCTCAGGCTATGAAGGCATTCACAGTTTCACTCGTGCAGAATTCATCCCAGTTCCACCCACTTGCCTACCTGCAGGTAGGATCAATGGAGTGTACTTTCTGGTCCTGCCCACCAGGACCAGCTTGTGTTTTCTGACAGTTGCATCTCTTTTATTGCTGCTGCCACTGAGAGGTACAGGATGTGCAAAGCTGGGATTAGTGCGGCCAGTTTAGCACCAGTTTTTTGGAGGTGACTCAGCTCTCCCTCACCATCCTGCTGAAGATGTCTTTTACGTCAGTTGCCAATTTTACTGCATTCAACGATTGTGTTGCAAGTGAGGCCAGGGAGACTGACTCCTTAATGAACAGGATGACATTAAATCTGGAGGATTATCATTTTGATCCCCAATGCAAAATACATTTGGTACAATTGATTGTTAGAAATCTATTTTAAAAACATGCAGAACGGAATACTAAATTTTACTGGATTTCGAAAGGTAAATTTGCAGTTTATTTACAGAACAAAATAAATACACTCTTATGAAATGCAGGAAACTTCAACACAAGTAGCACTCAGTTTGCAGGCAACTTCAACACAAGTGGCATTCAGTTTTTAAAGAAGGATCAAGTATATGTATGAAAAAACATGGAAAAAGCAAATTACTTTGGAAGACCTGATTGGGGGGGGG